>JAQGAU010003475.1:0-13143 GCA_034698045.1 Paramacrobiotus richtersi
ATTAGCGACGACATCTTCGTTATCCGGATTATTCCCGGGAAACGATGGAAAGGGCGGGAATAGTGCAGCTGCGCCAACATCCCGCTGGCTGTACCTCGAGGTACACCGGGATATATTGCGTATAATATGTTGTGCTGGTTGCAATTAAACAGAAATTGTTTTACCTGTAGATACACTGGCACATGAGTTAGCATACCTACACTTATTACCTTCGTACCATGATAGGCAGTACTGTACATGTCATGTACCACGAATACAGCTTCGGAAACGGCAGAATAGAATAGAAGTATAATATTATTCATCAAGAATCGTGATCATACAAAATACATAATACAACTAGCTATACATAAAACCTTTTATAAGTCATGAATAAAGATATCACAAAATTTCGAAAACAAATATAAAACTGCTGGCAGCTAGCAGTTAAAAAGGCATATTAATATTGTCTTGTACTCGGCGCTCTGCGAGGTGCTGACAGACAAAAGGAAACCGCAAATTACTTATGAACAGCAGTCTGCAGTAGTCATATATAATTAAATGTTGTAACATCTTTTATAAGTCTGGATATTACGTCCGTAGATTAGACACAATAATGTATGTATAGTACCTGACATTATCGAGGTGCATTTGTTCCATGGGAATTCGTTCATCTGGTGGATTTCAAAACTCACAAATCACAATTAACGACATCAGAAGATTCAGAACGACGAATTTGCTTGAGATTTGTTCGTGACATGTTAAAAATTCGAGCGCAATTGTTTTCGTTTCTTTTGTTGATTTTGATTTGAACTTAAAAATTTGAACACAATCTGTTATGCAAACTTACATAATTACGGCCATTCTGATCACAAGCGTCTGTCTGCAATTTTGCATTTGATAAAAAGGTCATTGCAACCTGCTGTTTCTGCATACAGTGGTTATCGAACAGACATTTTCTTCCTTAAAAGTAAACGCTTTTTTGCGCTCAAGACTTGCCGTTCACGCACATTTCGCAGTCTCTACGTGATGCGACAATCGTCGGTTCATATAGAGGACTGTTCGAAGCTCCAGGCAAGAAAACTTTTTTCGTTTTGTCTTTGACAATTAAACAGCACAGCTGGAGTCAATCCGGCGCGCAGTTATCCGGTCGACGTCTTTGGATGATCCCGGTAAAGCTGTCAAATTATGGCGCTGCAACTGCAAGTCTAGATAAAATGTAGTATCCACCAGATTAGAGTTAGAGGAAAAATCTGGTAGCGTTTGGCAAGTTTTAGGAACGCGTCAACGCGAGTTTACCTAATACAGAAAAACGTCCGTACTGCAGCTGGCGTGACCAACCGGTCTGCGAGAAACCCGACAAAAAATACCACCGTTGTTCTTTCACTAACTCACATGTCAGTTTGCAGGAAAGCTGGTCGCTTAGATTTCTATTCTATTTGGGAACAGACAAACTTGCGGTACCCTCCGTACTCTGGTGGTCACAGGAAGCAAAAACAACAAAAAATTTTCATATCCAAGTTGAGAGCGCACTTGCATTAGAGAAAAAACTAGGTGAACCCGCGCAAAATTGCCCGTTTCTCCTGAATGGATTTGTTTTTCCCAGTTTTTACTTTCGATGGCAGAAGTAGACAACATAAGCTTTAGAATGATATATGGCACCTGAGAATTGAATGAGTGGATCGTTCAGAGTGACTCGACATACAGAAAACTCTTAGCGAATTATATAGATAGATGCTTTTCAGATAGCCAATCCTTGTTTACAGTTTGGGATCAGAGGGGTAAAATATATTAATGTAAAATCCATGTCAGTTCATAAAATGAAATATTTCGATCAAGTTCATAACATAAAGTAAGTATACATGTATTTTAAAGGCTTAATCACCAGATTAAAACAGCTGATCTGATTTCTGAAAGGGCATGCATGTATGGAGAGCGAACACCGCCACACATGGGGGGACGGTCACCTATTGATCGTTTGGATTACTTGGATGACTTGCTTCAATCGTTTCGATTGTTTCGATCGCTTCGTTTGGTCATTTCGATTTTTTCGATTGATTGTTTCGTTTGAATCGGTTGCTTTGTGATAACGATTTTTTGGGGAAAAAAGAGCTTGGTTTTTTAATGGTTTTTTAACCATAGCGTAGGAAAAACTTTTGAGTCTCTCTTTACGCTGTCGTCACTTTGTGATCCTTGTTTAGTAGTTGTCTGTCGATTCTTTGCGAGAAGAAAATTATATTAGAACAAGGACACATCGGGAGCGGGTAAACGCTGATCAGCTGGAGGCTTAAGTGTTCGTGTAATTACTTTGATCTCAGATTATGGTTGCTCGTGGCCAGGATCCCAGTCTTTCGGGACTTTCAAGCGCTGTTCCTGCTTGGCAAGATGTGGATCCCGCAATAGGTGATATGTGTCGACTTTACCATGGAGTGGGACCTGCAGAACATCCGTAAGAGGTGGTTGAAAGAAGCTCTGGCCATGGAGCTTTCTTCCTGTTCTTTGGTATGGAATAAAAAGACCAACCTTTCTTCTCTTTTCCCAGTTCTGTTGAGTGTTGCTTATATAAGTTAATAAGTAGCTTATTGTTGCGTTTGTAGACCGTTTCACCCGTGCAGATGCTCTGGATCTATTCGCTGCGCACATCATACATGAGGTAAGCCACAATATCTGCTGTTTTGTATTGGAATTCAGCCAGTCCATTGTTCTGGTAGTCACAAGAGACTTTGGCTAGAGTATTATGATAACTGGAAATGTCTTGTGGTAAAATTTGAACGATGCAGTTTTTCGAAGAGAATGCAGGTGAATGCGAACGCTCGCGGTACGAGTGGCTTCTTTTGGAGCTATGGTGGAGATTTCTGCCACTGTTTTTGTACGAAAAATCTTAAAAGTGTACCGCTTTTTCATTTTATTCTTTTTCAGGCATTGTAAACATTTGTCTACTAAGTCAGCTTAAGGACAGTCATTATTACCAACAGGGACCGTGGGGCTTTTCAAAAAAAACACTGCATGCAAATTATCGATTTTTTCGTGTAGGACTTCCTTCTACAATGGCTTAATCATAGTAGTCTACATTACTGCGAACTATGTCAGCTACGTAGCACCCACTGTTCTAAAGCTGGAATGTGCGTTTACGGCTTACCTGTGTTTTAGCATCGCTTCACCTTTGTCGCATCTGTGCGCCCAATACACCGACGAGATTGCCGCCTTGTATGCTTCTGCGAGTTGTGAAAAAGCGCATCGTCCAATGTTTCAAGAAAATTATTCACCGACTTCTTGTGGGCACGGTGTGGCTGCTACTTCTGAGGAATGATTATGGTAAAACACCCATTTACCTACTACCGCAAGAGACTCACCTGAGCAATTCGTACATATCTCCTGCATTTATTGTAGCTCGCGTAGAGAATCTCCTCTTCCGGGAAGAAAGTTGTATGACAGCTGTGCAGAGATTGCTTTGGATAGGGTTCGTGAAGTTAATGTTTTATCACACAATAAGCGAATATAATTAACATCGTTAAGCACGTCGCTTATTGCCTGAAAACCGTTTCTTATTATAACTTGCATCGTTTTCAGACACTATCCCAATCCATTAGCCGATACTGGCGAAGGGGTCGTTATTATGTCCATGATGATGGTGATCCTGGTCAGCTTCGTGTCTCTGAGAGATGAAGTACTACATAGCGGCTGGAATCCGCCTTGGATAGTCTTTCCGCAGGCGCCAGCCGCAGCACAACCTCAAGCTGCAGTGGTTGTCCCAGCTGCAGAATAGGCTGCTGCTGGCCATCCCGATGGTCAGGCCGTGAACGCGGAGCAGGTAAATGATCAGGACCCAGAAGCGACGCCGTCTCCGGGAAATGGACAGCCCCAACCGGCCGTCCCTGATAATCCTCCGATGCCGGCACCAGCTGCTAATGCGAACGCTGAGCCGAATCAATCTGGGTAGTGCGTTTGGTGCAGATATTGCGCTGGGTCATGTTGTCGGACTGGATGAGACGTACGTGTTTCTGGAATATGCTTTCTGGTTCTTGGTTTTGTGCACGGGATTTGTGAACGTTTTCTATCTGCTTCCCTTTATCTGCGGACGGGCTGTTGTACACGATCTTCTGCCTGGAAATCTTGGGACTGAAAGTGAGTTTTGCCTGAAAAATTCGGATTGATTTATAGCTTGTTTTGAGAAATATTTTAATTCAGCACGATTTAGTTATCGTATGGTACAGTTTTTTCATGTTCCTTCTTTTTCTAGGTCCTGAATTCTGCACGAATAAACGCCAATATTACAGTCAGTAACACTGGAACAGGTATTGAAAAATGCGTGCCTAAAGTGGTAGGAATGTCTTGTGACTGCTAGGTATTATTGATGAATACGATTCTTTTTAAAGGTGTATGCCACAGGATTCCGAAATATGAATTTAACTTTCTTGTGGAAATGCTTTATGTGGCCGATTAGTGCGCCATTGCATTTCTACTCCCCTTTCCTTTTTCCTTGTTCGCACATGGAATTCTGTGTTTTCGGACGAATCAGCTGCCATTGAAAATCACTTTAAAGCCTGCGCTATAGAGGCACTCGCACATTTTGTGTTCTTGGGAATTCTGATTACCGTTTTTGGGAAATTGGCCAGTTTGGATTACTTCAAAATCCTACACGATGATCGGGTCACGATCAAATTAAAGATGAACTGTAAGTGAACTCAAATGGAAAAGTTAAAGTTTAGTTATATGATATTATAAAACAATACCGCGGGTAAGCCTGAATTTCTTTTACTGTTTATATTTGTTTGGACAGGAATTAACGTAGTTTCGATTAACTAACAGTGTAGATTTCATGCTCAGCATCGTATTCAATTATCTGTTGCGTTATTTGAATACACAGATTAGTGACGTGGGAAGTGGCTTGTAGATTCCTTGTTGGAAAACGTTTGGTCAATTACGAGCATAGAATTCCAGTTTCGTCAACCGTATCGATACTAGCTGTAGTCGCTGAACCACCTGCAGAGCCGGAAGCAGCAGTTCCGATTGAAGCAAATGGATAATTTGGTTCTCTCAGACTGGGATGGAAAGAGGGATGTTGTTTTAAGGATTTACATGTTTGGCTTGGCCCGTTGTGTTGAATTTATTACAGACGTTTTTACATGTAAGCGTGCAGATTTTTTCAGTTGCTGATGAAGATGTGTTTCGTTCATGTTGTCACTAAAAAAAGTGGACTTACACGTTTGGAATTTTTTGATAAGTCCTCGATAAACACGTTTCGTGACGGTTTTGTGGTTCGGGATTTACGAAAGGTTTATGAAAGCACAAACTGTTTGAAATCCGAACAGGTGATTAGGATGTACTCAGATTGAAATCGTAGAGTTTAGGCAACGATGTCGAAAAACACACTGATAACGCTGTGTAGGATAGTGTGTATAACCAGAATTTAATCGATTTAAGGAATTAGATGGGGTGAGCGTGTTATTGTTGCCTACACGCACAAAACGGAAAAACATGATGACTGGCTTTTGAAAGAAATGTAAAGGTCATCTTAATATATATACACTGCAGTTCGGAGTGTAGCATCTGCGGGAATGAATGAACAGCATGCTCCAGTAAAGCAAGCTGCATGCAGCAATTTATTCGATTCGATCAACTGTCGTCCCTAGTGCTAGCGTGTCGTGCTAGCGAATGATATTTTTAATAATGCAATGTTGCATGTTAGAAACATCGATCTTTGTATACTGCATTATCAGGTCATGAACGAGACGTCCCAAAATTCCCAATTGCAATCTTATATCAACTGCGATGTTTTACACCCTTCCGGAAACTCTCGTCGGCAACTTCAACAGTTTCACGACCGATGCTCACAAGTCCGAATGTTCATTTTTATGGATGTTTAACGAAAAACAAACAAAAACAAAACTCGTACCTTCCATTTAAATCCACAAATAACCCGAAATTATACCTGTCCCAAAATAAAAAACAAAAGAAGGCCACTAACCAATGAAAGTACGTTCAGTCAGGAAAAAAGGCTTGGATTATAATTAATAACAACAGCGCTCACACAAAAACCAGAATACCGACAAACAATTAAATTCAGCGTTAAGTACTGCTAACAACTAAGTTAACTAGCAACCGGCGTGTTGAATATATGCTCATGTGCGAAAGTATTAACAAGGCGATGAAAACTGCTTGCAGCACAGTAAAGCAAAACTGAAAGCTTCATTACACTGATAATGAAGGTGAAAAAACGTGCGCTCTTAAATTATAGACTTACAATTAGTTGCTATGGATTATGCAAGACGTCAGCATCGAAAGTAATTTTGTCGAAGGACAACAACAACAATCGTCTAGAAGTACTCTACAACTTGGTGTCACAAACTCAGGAGCAGTGCTACCGGCAGACTGGAGAAAGTACATTCATCCGCAACATATTGTTTCAATCATTTATTGTTTGCTGCTCATTTTGGTAACAAAGTTAATAATATTGATACGCTATTCAGGAAACGCGATTTGTGACATTTGGATATTCGCGAACTCATTATGTGCTGTACATTTTTTCTTGCACGATGAATCCGTTATATGTCGTCAATCCACAAGTCCAGTGTATATTGCTTTTGCAAAAAGTGCTTGTCTGCTATCGCTATACTATGGAAAACTGACCGTAAAGGATTCACAGGCACAGAAATCCCTGTCATCCACTTATTACACTGGCGCAGGCATGTTTTTATTAGCATCAGCCGCGATTATGTTCCATAGGGTGAATGCTGTTTTGAAAGATACAGTTAAAGTGGTATATGGATGGTGGAAGCTCGTAAACATTCCTTATGTGATTTCCATTCCTTATGCGCTTTCGAATATAAAAGTTGTTAATTTTTCAACACGGCTTGCCGATATTTAGCCGCAAAGGTTGAATAACAAACATAGTCGAGCCTGTCTGCACCCAGCTTCGCTTCATGTTACACGTACAGTAAAAAATTGCAGACAAGCTACAATAGCGTTCTCAAACATTGCCGAGCAGTTTTCAGGACGAAATTTATCAAGATGTGCACAACAATTCCAGAATAATAACGAAAGTGGAAAAGGTTTCAGTTGCCAAGCGGACATTACGGTTATATTGGCGATCTGTATTATCACAAAAAATGCAATGATTTCTTTCTCGCCTAGGAAGAAGCGGCTCAATCACGACTGTAAAGTAGTTGACACTGTTGGTGAAAAACACTCGCTCGGGTCAGTCGGGTGTGGAAAATTAGCGTGGCTTCGCGTAGCCTTTTCTTGTCAGCAATAGCTTACATTTTTATATAATGCGTTTATTTCTAATAAGATGTATGCTAACAGAAAAATAACATGGAAGGGGAAACACGGTCCAAATGAAGTGTCATGGCCATAACTCTAAAAAAATTTAAAACCGAAGGGATATTCCGACTGTAACTTGACAAGAACTATTTCAGACCTTCGCAGCATTTTTACTTGCAAAAACGCAGAAAGATAGGGGCTTCGCCCTTAAACACACGGTTAAACACCTGCAGTAAAAAAGGTGAGTAAGTATTGACGGATTCGTTGGTCATACAGTTATTTGAAAGGTGTGAAAGCTTTACCGAAAAGTGATGTATGTCTCTTTCTTTATTTATACCCCTCTTCGCGGGAACTTTTATATCAAAAATTTGGCGACTGGATAGCATAGACAGGCTGTAAATTACTGCAACATCGAAATGTAGACGATGTAATGCGCAAGATGCCTGATAATTGTGGTTTGATGATTCGTTAATTCGCGTTTAGATAAGTAATTCCCGTAAATATTTCAAAGCCATATACTTCAGAATCCTCTCCATCGTTACCGTCTGCTCCCTTATCTTAGTGAAAAGTGATAGATCTCGTATCCGTCTTTAGGCGTGAAAAATATGTAATGTGCTATACAAGGTATGTATATATAATTTTCATCCATGTATTTCCATCCATATACAACTTCACATACCGACTGCTTTCTGATTTCTGGTTCGACACCGAAAACGGTCGCATGGTTCTTGAAGGATAAGTAAGATCGTCTTTATTAACCGAAATGGAGGCAATGCCGATTCTAACAAAATTAATCAGGCCAAGGAGTTACAGTAAACTGAGGAAAGTATACTTTTATGCAGTAGCTGTAGTATCTCACAAAATCCATTTTTTGATAGTCTAATTTACGCGCCGGTTTCGGTCGTCTGCCACCACGTATCTTCGTTCTCTTACGATATTGTAATACCACTCCCAAGTTTCGTGATTAACGGGTTCACCGTCTACATCGAGGGTCACCAAGGAAGAGCGATCATACTTTTGCAGATGTTCATCCCCGAAGCCAAGAAGGCGTATAGCTGTTAGAGATATGTACTACTGCTTGATGCGTAGCCGTTGTACCGTTTCCGTCGGGATAATTCGGCGTTGATTCGTATAGCACGCTTGCTCCTTTGTTTAACAAATGTCTTCAAGCAATGAAAGTATGCCCTGTGCAATTAACACATCGAGTTTATGATGGCCAAAAATCCAACGTCCACACTGTAATCGATGTGCTAGCATGGCATACCAGTACGATACTAAAATATTGATTACTAAAATAATAATGAACTAAAATAATGATTACCGAAATAGTCAGCACGAGATATAAAGGAGTAGTAAGTGGCCAATACGTTAGCATGCTTTTCTGTTGCACACGATTTTTCTAGGATATCAATATAATAGTTTTCTTAAGTCTTTGGTGAACATTATT
The DNA here is from genome assembly GCA_034698045.1 of Paramacrobiotus richtersi. Classification (NCBI taxonomy): domain Eukaryota; kingdom Metazoa; phylum Tardigrada; class Eutardigrada; order Parachela; family Macrobiotidae; genus Paramacrobiotus; species Paramacrobiotus richtersi. The sequence continues at coordinate 8,687 of JAQGAU010003475.1, forward strand.
GTAAAGTATAATTTAGTTGTTTATTGATTAGAGACATGCTTCTACCGTCTCACCAGTTATCCGGCCAATATCCGCAAGACAGCTAAAGATATTGGCGGGTTTACAGTTGAAACACACCTGATGGGTCAAGGCCGCGTATGCTAAACTCGCCATGTGTATAAACGATGCACTTCGGCTTTCCGGTACTTCCAGGGGTGTATAAAATGAATAGCGGCTCCTTGCTGTCCATCTGCTCCAATCTGCATCTTTTAGTGACGCTGGCGATAGCCTGCGAAAGTTAAAAACATGGTCGGGATAATACCAATATGCGCTATGCGCAAAGAAACGTGCATAATCCAATAGGAGATCTTCTGTTCTTAAATTTACCAGTATATGAATTTACCAGTTATATAAGTAGAATATATAGCACGAAACTGATAAGATACGGTAAGGTATGTGACATGTCGAACCCTTGTAAAGGGGACTTACAATTAACCCGCTGTGTCGTATTCGATGCGCTTTTGCTTATTTTCTAGCTTTACTTTGTTTCGAGCGTACACTTGCCTGTGGATTGTGGACATATAACTTTGCAACCGTGGCATTTTCCGGAATACAAACACAATTTTAAACAGGCGAAATTAATCTTGACCGTTGTCTTGCTACTAATGACAGTCACATGATTTCCGCATTTGGTGAACACATATTTGTATTTACATGTGTGCATGTCCAAATTGAAACCTCATCAATAATTCTATGAGCCTTACAATTCATATGATGGTACCATCTATAATCGGATTCAGAATAAAGCAGAATATAATTTTATTTGCACCGCAATCAGTATACACACAGTTATAGAGCATTAAAGGTTGATTTAAACCACCCACTTGTAATATTCATCAAAAAGCCTGCATATACATACCTGACATGTATTGCCAGAATTACCTGACGTGAACGCATAATAGCACTCCAACATCATTGCGGTTAATTATAGCTTTACCGGAAACATTATTATAACATTACCGAAAACTGATGTATGTCTCCTTTTTTATATATACCACTTGTCGCGGGAACTTTTACATGTAAAATTTGGCGACTGGATAGCACAGACTGCTACATGGAAATGTAGACGATGTAATGCGCAATATGCTTGATAAACTTGTTTAGATGATTTGTTAATTCGCGTTATTGAACATGATGGCCAGTTTGACAAGGTCGGCGTTCACAAATCTTGCTTAATTATTATTCTCAAACGAAGGCATTTAAAGCACATCGATCGGTTATCCTTTTGAGTAATCCAAATGCCGACTGGTTCCGGATCAGTCACCTAGTCGAGGAAATTGGGAATCAAACTCCAAGAGTTTATAACTGCATACACTGTCGGCAGATGAAAAGGTGAATGCAGCATTTACTAAAAGCTGGAGCGCATGTACTTAAATGTGGACATGTAAAACTGGGCTGCAAAAAAACCATACGCATTCGGAGTGTTCAATTTCGCAGGTAAATTGTATCGTTGACAATAAACTGATAATGTTACTTATTGTCTTCGCAAAATAACCTGACGATTACTGCTTATGAAGTGACGACCACATTGGCCATGGTAGAATCAAGTTTTGATAACGTACTTGGTCGTGTACTTGTTAAGATTATGTTATAATACGTTTACAGGTTCGTGCTATAATTTGGCAGGTACTTAACGATTCCTTAGATGATTTGGACAATACTTCTGAAGTATAGACAGAACCACGTTCTGCAAGCGATTTCAAAACAAGATCTTTGATCTTGAATCTAGATGTTCTTTTGGTAATCCACAAGGTACGTTAATTTCGGTATACTGAAAGCAGTGTCAGGGATATAGGCATGTACAGGGATAAACTTATCTGAAATGGTGAAAATGTCCATCCTTGGCTATTTAGGAATGCGAACGAGTGACGTAATACTTGATCGCCTAAATATTTCCACCGAAGAATTCAAGATGAACAACGTACACGCAAATGCTTTGCATAGCGGTGTTAAAATTAAGGCCAGGTCATATTATCAATATCACACTCTGTCACAGACTGCCTAGAATTATTATTGCTGGGAACGCGAATTCGTTACTGTTTCCGATTTATCCAAAACATGGTAAGGTGGCAATGGTTATCCTAAGAGTGTACCCGTTTGTGGTTTCCTGAATGACTATTGTGCGGATAATGACGGTAATCAACGGCAAAGGGTCACTCATTGTCAGTAAACATTACTGGGCTTTTTAGCAAATGATTTCCATATGGTGCTGTTGTTTAACATTACAGTAATAAGGACAGCAATACTGGCGGGCTCTTGTTGTGGTGGTCTTGTCTGTTTGCTAGCTGCTTCTAAATATGATACCATACTGGTAAGATTAAAGCGGGTGTTATGCATATGTGGAAGTCATCACGTTATACACATACCGTACTTCTACAAAAAATTTTTGTGTTTTGCCATAGCTGGTAATGGTATATGAACTGGAAGGAAGGGCAAAGTTTATGGAGGCTTTTGAATAACGATGCCCTAAATACCGATGTGGCTGCTTTCGATTACCGGATTCCGTCGCGCGAAAAGACCATGATCACGACACAAACCCGATACCAGAAGCTCTGAAAATGAAACTGCGGTTTTTCAATGATAAGATTGTCTGGATGGACAGCTGCGTATCCTCCACTGCCCTTAGTGCTGTAAGTTCCAATATTTGCACTGAAAAATAACTTCAGTCGGGGTCACTGCTTCTAATTCATCAGCGGCATCATTAACGGCCTTATATACCGATTAATTATTTGGTTGAAATAGTGTGGTTTTTTCGTAGCCGTTCAAACACTTTGCGCGTATAATCCACCAGTTCATTCGTTGCATTATTTTTCGGCTTTCCTCAAACATATTATACAACATTTGCCAGAATTACATACACTCACATACAATATATATTCTGGATAAATAAAGACAAAATATCAGTTTATTTCTCCCGGTGTACTGTTTCTCGTGCTTATATATACCTGCCGTACCTCTGATTGCTGCCCATAATTCCCAGTTGAAATTTGGTTTATCGGGATTGGAAGTTCGCGCGTTGTCGAAGCCAGCCAGCGCCTGCGAAATGGAGCTAATAGACGAATCTGCAACGAGAAGACCCAATCACGTTTGAATATCTGATATTCTACGGAAGTATCAACTCCTGCAACTTTTTTTGTATAACGAAATATAGCACGGTTTGGTTTTTTACGACTTACACACGGATGTTGGCGCATCACCGTATTTGGATTGTGAAAATAGGGCGGAAAGACATTGTGCAGATCTCGATAAATTTCGTCCTAAAACTGCTCAGCAATGTTTAACAACGTTTTTGTACTGTAGTTTGTCTGCAGTTGTTATTTCCGTCTAACACTTAACATGGATCGAATAACGTACTTATTATGCTCGATTATTTATTTCTTGCATTGACCTTTGCGGCTGTATATATGCCGCGTTGAAAAATAAAATCCGACAACTTTTATATTCGAAAGCGCATAAGTAAAAAGAGTGTTCATGAGCCTCCACGATCTACATACCACTTTAACTGTATCTTTCGAAACTGCATTCAGCTCATGGAACATAATCGCGGCTGATACCATAGCGGAACTGAAGGGATTTTTATAAGAGATGCCCTATCTCTTGATTCAGTCGTACTATGCTGATACTTATAAAAACATCTCCGCACCAGCGTAATAAGTGGACGACAGGGATTTTTGTGAATCTTTTACTGCCAGATTTCCATAGTGCAGCGATAAAAGGCAAGCACTTCCTGCTAGAGCATATACTGGAGTCCTGTAACTGGACTTGCGGACTGACAATACGATGGATTCATCGTGCAAGAAAAGATGTACAGCACTTGTACATAAAACGTTCGCGATTATCCAAATGCCACAAATCGCGCTTCCTGAATATCGTATTAATATTACTATATTACTAACTTTGTTACAAAAATGAACAGCAAACAATAAATGTCTGGAACAATATGTTACGGATGAATGTACTTTCTCCCGTGCTGATAGCACAGCTGCTGAGTTCGTGACGCTTAGTTTTAGGGTACTTCTAGACGATTATTGTTGTTGTCCTTCGAAAAAATTAATTTCGATGCCGTGGCCTTGCATAATCCGTACCAACTAAGTCCATAATTTAAGAGCACACATTTTCCACCTTCAGTATACTGAAGCTTTCATTTACGCTTATTATTCTACGGCAAGTAGTTTTCGTCGCCGAATTAGCACACTCGCGAATGAGCATATATTCAACACGCCGGTTTCCAGTTAACTTACTAAGTCTTGTTGGAAGTACTGAATTTAGTTCTTTCGTTGGATACCAAAACTTCACTGATGCAGCCAGAAAATCAAGCTTCATATTCAGTAATCAACAACGCCATAACAATATAAAAACATCCAACAAAAACCAATACCGGATAGAAAAAATATCACAAGTTTAGACAAAGTAACCAG
>JAQGAU010003476.1:0-13136 GCA_034698045.1 Paramacrobiotus richtersi
AGCCTTCACCGCCCATTTTCCGTAACATCGTGATAGCCTATTCGGATCCGTAATCGTATTTCAGCGAACGCTCTCTAATCATACCAGTCTCGGGTTTCTTACCATCATACAGTCTGTGTGTGTCAAATAAAATACCTCGCAATACCCCTTTCGCAAAACAAACTAACCATCTCGTACATGTTACCTTACAATTATAGATATGTTATACGGATGTCGTCGAGGATCTGGATTGGGAAAGCGCTTTTCCTATCCGCGGCCAAAGTTAGTCCTGATCGCTATCCGCCACCATTGTTGTTTGCATCTGACACTATCTGTACACTGTGACTTACCATCCGATTTTTCCGCACTGTATTATATGAGCCCATACACTACAACTAGTTCAATAAAAATAGTGGTGTGGCTACCCAGAGGCGCATCGAGCCGACCTGCCCTTGCAATGACTTTGGACACGCAAGATGGATTTTTTTGTGACTTCAGATTCGGATTCCTCGCAGCCAGGCTACCACACAAAGCAATGCATCCAAAGAAAGGGTCAGTGCGCGATGCACAAAACAGTTTAATTGGCACACCCTCTGTACGTTCATGTTGTCTCTTACCTAATCATGATAATTAATGCACTCTACTACCGCCCACGTATGGGGAAAAGTATGGATGCTTTATTGAACGGTTTCCGAATGCCAATGCGGGATCAGACCGCCGCGATTTCAGGATTTGAGTTTCCAATTGTGTTGTGCTTTTATCGTGGGTTTACCTATTCGGCGTAAAATGGTGTACTGCAGAAAGCCAGTCAACAGACGATACTTGACTGGAAAGGATTTATCAAGAAATGTTGCACCAGTTGGTTCCAGTAGAAGACCTGTCAGTGGTTCTTCCTTGGTATTTTCGGCTTTATTAGTTAGTGCTGTGGTGTGCTGGCTGCCGTATGAGACCTTGTACATCGTTTGGGTTCTGTATTGCGACGTACATCCACCGAACGGAAGCTGTCGGGCGTACTTGCTGGCTGTGTACACGCTGCAGCAAGCGTTGGATCCTGTTTTGATTGTGTCAACCATGAAACTGCGAGTGTAGATTACAAATACGTTGTGGCGTAGGTAAGCAATAATTGTTCGATATAATATTATAGGACACAGTGATTGAAGTATTCATGAAGTACCTATTAATACAAGCTTTAGTTGCAATCGCTATATTATTATCGCTTGCCAATTTTTCTCGATTTTTGCGTCAGCTTCACAGCGTCTGAAACATCTGGCCGTCTTTCCTTAAACAAGAAATGTATTTTTCTGCTGGTAGGACGGTAATGGTGCAAAATAAAACAATGAAAAATATTGCAGTTATGAGATTGGACCAACACTGAATATGACCTACAATTAATTCAATAAATATCTGGTAAACAATGCACCAAACGGTCTTCATGTGGCTAGAGTGGTTGTATGTGCAAATAAAGCGCGCGTACACGGCATGACAGTCTCTGGACTTTCTAGGCCAGGTAGGCTTTGCACACCGAACTTTCTGCATACCGATTTTGTTCGAGCCACTTTGCATAGCGAACTTCCTGCATGCTGAACTTATATAATCCAGTTTTCCCGAACTTAATTACTGTGTATAGCAAAAAATGCAAAAGGCACTGCGTAGTGCGTACTGAGGTGTTACTTGATTCAACGGTGCAATCTTTCCCGTAAAAATTCCCTGGAAGATGCAACTTCAGAATTAATAAAACCAAAACATGCTAAGTAACCAAAACAAGCGTTTCCTTTAATATTTGTTAATCTTCCTGGAAATTAAGCCGGAAGGCAAACCAGTGTGAGCGAGCCTATCTGTTTTTGCGTCATTGTGAGGCTGATAGATCGTTTCGTTGCTGGTGTTCGGTTCGCTTCAAACAGTAGCCGACGTCAATGGTAGCATGCAGTTCGGTATGCAAAGCGTACCTGGCCGACTCTCTACATGCTGGTATGTGTGCGTGTTGGCGGCTAGCGTTTATCTCGCTTGTCTGAATCTGTTTATACCGGCGATTGAGAAGTTCCTGGCCATCAAGCGAATTCTTCTCGTACCCTCGAACTATCCATATTCTTTCACCTTACAAACTCAAACCTTTCACGTTTGTTAACTAAACAAAGAGTTCAGAGTTGTAACTTTACAGCTCACTGAGACAAATAAGCGTAGACGGAAAGTGCAACTCCTGTTTTATGCAGTGTTCATGGTCCATAAATGAATATTACCCCTTACAAAACACTCGACACGTCGTATGTAACATCCACTGAAATATAATGTAATCAGAATAACAAGTCCGTTAAGTCATCCGCATTTTTCCAGTCCAGCACGAAATCCGCTAAGAAACGCAAGCCACAACACATCAGTTTTCTGAATCTTGTATAGACAATCTTGTGAACATGCGCAGTAGTTACAGAATCTACAGATACATACTTGATGTCGTAGGCGATTGGCCAGCTATGTTATTGTACAGATCCATTCCCAGGGCTGCCGTTTGCAAAGCTATACTGATGAGACGTAAAAGAACGTTTGGATCCGCGTATCCTCTCGTTTTGTGTAACAGAGGGGCTAAAAATACAGTTCTCGAATTGTTTAAAAGGTTTTGCTCCATTAAAATTCTTGAAAAACGGATACTCTCTTACCGAAACTACGAAAGTCATATCGAACGCGGGGATTCATTGCGGAAACGAGTGGCAGTACAAAGTGGACGTTGTTGCGTCTTAACTGACGCCTTGCGATTATTTCTGCAACGAAAATGGATCAGTATGCTTACATTTGTCACCACAAAACAGAGTCACATAAATAACGTACCGTCTAGAACGATGTGTTTAAGCTGGTTATACAGCTCCTCAAATCTGGGACCGTTGTCAGGATCGCAGAGCATAATCTTTTCATCGCTGGATATGTCACCTCCCGTTAGAGCGAAGTCTGCAACGCGGACAATTGATAAAATATGAATGTTCAACTGCCGCAAACTCACAACATAATTTCTTGATTAATCATTATCGTTTATGCGAAAAAGCAGCATTCACGGTATTGTAGCGTCAGGTGGTGCTGGTAACCGTAAAATTCGCCGATACGATATACCATAGGTAATCTGGTGTCTTACTGTAGAGGATATTCCCGTATATTGGTAGCTGAGAACCAATAATGCTCCCTTGATTGTCCACAGCATATTTTCTGCTGGCCATTTGTGTGGATGTTATGAGAGTAGACACTGAAACGCTTTCATCAAGGACCTGTACTCTTTCCTGCTGTTTACTCCACTGACGTATAATGTCTTTCCTTCGCTCAAGCTTCTTTTGCGCTACAAATAAACCGATTTATAACTACATGATAGCACGAAACTGCCAAGATCAATCGTAATAACGCACATACCGTCTGGCGTCTGCTACCATTAATTAGAACTGCTAATAATCGGAAAAAACGGTGTTTACCGTGTCAATAACTAGCATCCAAAATATGACTTTCGAAAGTCCACAAACTAACTGCCAATTGAATTTCACTAGTCAAACGGCATGGAATACCGGAGAAGCTAGTGCGCACGTATTATATGGATAAAATATAACCCAACAAACACATATCTTCTCTGCAGTTGTAAGGTCGATTGAACAGGATAGATACATTATATACAGTACAAGATAGGTATCGGTATATTGGGCAACAGTCGAAGTGACGCGGGAAAAGCCGGCGATTAAAAAAATGTAGAGGACACTATTAATGCATAACAGGACAGTGTTAAATGTTGAAACGCAGCCAAAAATAGATGAGTTAGATAATATAATATTATATAGTACGCCACTATATATACTACACGTATCATCAGCTGACACAGGCTGAACACGATACTACCCAGAATTCTTTCCATGCAAGACTTGCTAGTTGAAGGAATCAAAAATACAGTACAGATACTAATCTTTGACTAACCTTCTTTGGTGGACGTTTCACTCACATTCCCTAAGTAGGTCACCGCATTGCGTACGTTATCAGACTCTCGTCTGCGCATTCGTTCCTCTAAAGCTGCAATCTCGGACAGGAAGTAGTGGCGGCGCTTCTCCATAATTGGACTAGTGTCATGGGAAAAAGCTGCATCGAGTTCCGATTTCCACCACTTCAGCTGATTGATGGTTAGGGTGTTAAGCCCATCGAACACACGCAAGACGACTTTTGGGTACGACGCAACTAAATCGCATCTTTCGACTTCTCCGGCTAACAGCAGTTCCATGAATTCGGTTGCCTCTGTGAATAAAGCCAATAATTTACCAAACAAAGCGGGCAAATTCGTGTTTTTTATATATACTTTTAAATAAACATATCTTTCTATAAAAAATTGCTAAAAAGATTGTACCTGTACATACTTTTTTAAAAACAATATAATATCTACAGAAGAGTGCAGCCAGCAGCGGTGCGGCCAAAGGAGCCGCATTTCGCAATACCTTTAATTTCTGCTGTTGCTCGACAAAGATCCGTAACATCCGTCCGTGTTTCTCGTCCCAGTTGTTTAACAACAACGAAGAACGCTACATGGCATCCACATTCGTCGCTAGCGCACAGAACGTTCGGAATCAAAGGGCAGCTCGTGTTTCGGTTTTCACAAGCCGATGAACTGCATGGTTGAGCGGTATTACCCTGGATTCCAGCACATTTGTCTGCTGTAGTATGATTAAGCCCATCTGCACGAACGCAAACAGCAGTAATCACGGCAAACAGGACGATTCCCATCAGGAATGTCATGATTTCAGCAGCACAGTTCGATTTGTTCCTAAAAACTGCTTGATAAGTATTTTTATGCAGGTAGAGTAACGAATTCACTGATAATAACCATAAAGTGGTTTCCAAGGTCAGACTGTGGTAAAACGACCTATTCGAAGCCAGTTGCCCCACTTGCGCGTATGGTAGACTTGGCTACAACATTTCATGGTAATCTGCCTGTGGAAAGGATATTACGGTCATTCTCCATCATCGTGAATACGAACGTTAACAATAACAAACGCGGATTTTGCTACGGGATCTCCTGCTTGTTACGCGAATGTATAATGGTCGGGTGTGTTACTATGAACTTGGGGGTGACCCAGCTGCGTGTTCTACGCGTGCGTGCATATAGCCGCTGTCCTGGTTCCTTATTCGACACTAGGTGACCTCTTCGTTTGCCGCTTTGTTGTCTCTTACTTTGTAGTCGGGTATGTACCGCGCGACTAATTTGGACAAAAAATTGCCCCACCGCGTATTTTGCCCAAACTGTACTTTAGCACGAGTTTATTTTTTATCCAGCGTACCCATATTGGTAATATACAAGGAAAAGCCACAGGATCTAAGCACTGACTCCTGAGCCCTCCATCACCCAATGAACGAAAAATCATCGAGGGAAAAATTGGCGGCACCGGGAAGTAAGATGTTATTGTTTCGCCGGGCGGGAATGGGGGAGACAGTTAGGATTATAAATACGATGGTTATTGATTCATTGTGACTTCGCACTTGTCTGATGTTGCCGATGGTCAACCTGCACGCTGAAACGCATTGTACAGATCACACGGGAAGTGGTTTAGTGTATTAAGGCGTGTATCACCTTGCACTTCTAAAAACGCGCCAAGAAGCTTCGGTTGCCATTAAATATGCTTTACCAAAACTTTCTTATTACAGTAGTGTAATGAGTTAGTGCATCCGAAGGTAGAACTAACTGCATGCAAGCGGTAAGCTCTCAAGCCTGTCACAAGAGCGTCATAGTTGATATGTACTTTGATATTTCATAGGCTCATGCATATAATGGTGTCATTAACAGACACATTGACATGATCGATATTTGTATATTAATTTTATCGTTGTGAATGGGATATCTAGCATATTGTGGCAAATACGTCAACCGTCAGTCTATCACAGAGATATGCCCAGCTGCGGGTTATATATTCTGGCTGTAGAGCTCTGAAGTCTGAACTGGATACATGTATGCAATTAATCCGCAAACTTCCAATCCTCAATCCACGCAGGAAGTTACTAGAGATAATGCAATTACAATACATTTTTTTTAACGAGAGAACTCAAGCGTTTCTTTGTTAGCAACAGTACGGGAATCACCTGAACACACACATGAGTTAAACATCCGTTGACATCAAATGCCATTGGCTCAGGTGAAGAAAATGTGCGGCGCAAAAAACACCAATAAGATGCATTATTTCATACATCCGTACAAAGTAAACCTGAACCGTATTACACTTTTGTCAACTCAAAACACGAAACACATGGATTAGAGAATTAAACAGCAGACGAAAGATGGCCAAGCAATAAAGTATACAACGCTTCCAACTAATCGTAAGAGAAACGAAGCGAGTGCCCAATGACTTCCGCCTCTGCCCTGCAACTGCCGACGTTCTTCAAATCGACCGCGGCAACAGTCTCGCGCGAGTACGGGATTGCTAACGATAAGCAGTCTGATAATCACAGTATAATTGTAGCAATTAAAACTTTAATACCTTTATTAATCCGGAATAAGCAGTGTGCCTTATTAGAATGGCGAACAATTCTTACTTGCAGAACACCTTATCTGTAATATACGCACGCAGTTTCTTCATGGTAAGTACAATCAAAATTGGATCCAGCACCTGCTGCAGCGTGTACACAGCCAGTAGGTATGCCGGTAGTTTCCGTTCTGTAGATGTCACATTGCGGAATCCCCAAACAACGTACATCGTTTCATACGGAAGCCAACACACAACAGCGCTAACTGTTAAGACCGAAAATACCAAGAAAGAACCACTGAGTCGTCTCCTGCTGGAGCCAACCGGTACAACATTTCTTGACGAATCCTTCCCAGTCAAGGTTCTTCTGCTAACTGTGTTCCTCGTGTATATTTTCCACGATAAGTAAACCCATGAGAAAAGCACAAACAAAGTAGGAAATTCGTACACCAAAATCATGGCGGTCTGATACCACACCGGCATCCTGAAACTGTTAATAAAGCATCCATACTTTTCCATAGGAGGGCGGTAGTACCATGCATTCATAATAACTCCCGGTAAGGAGATTACATGAACGTAGATAACAGCAGTAGCCACCGAAATAACTGCCAGTTTTGTAGTATGGTTGTTGCGGTATGAGACAGGAAATCCAACAGCCCAAATGCGGTTAATCGCCATTAACACATGAAGGTTCTCTGGAATACACGATATGCACCAGCCGATATACAGCCTCGAATCGCAGGCAACAGGGTAATCGAAATAAAAGGGACATGCAACTTGTAGCGTGTTTAGAAAACCGTGCAACGAATTGACACTGTTGGCGATTAACAAAGCCATCAGGTAAGGAGAAAATGAGGAGCGTAATTCACGTCGCAGTAGAAGAATAATGGCGAGTGGTAGGTTTGGGACGAACATGAAAATACTGCAGAGTAAAAGAAAGAGGGTGTCTGAAATCCAGATTGTGCAGTTATTTAACATGGTCCCGGATTGCTCGTTTGAGTAATTTCGTCTGTGGCTGTTGTTATCAGTTGTGTTGTGCATACTAGAAAGGAAGAACTCATGTTCTTCCTGGGATTCGACGTAGCTGGTTTCGGTATGATTCATATCAGCAGCTAGTAATCATTACAATCCAAAGTGTTACATGTAAGTGTGCAGTAGGTATTCAGAATTTGGCAGATCATTTTATCACCTAAAGGACACTTATTGCCCTGTCGCCGACGTAGAATGTATTGAAAGCATGGTATGTTGGGTCGATATCTAGTGTATCTGGAATGGTATTTTCCAGTCGAAGAAAAATATTCATATGCTCACTGGAAAATGCGGTTATATAACGTCTATCACTGTGGTCAGTTTTCCGATATTTTGCGCATATATGACAGATGTATTGATACAGCCTGCGTATTACTCTATAATATATTATATGGTATCACTCAGTTGTTTCGGGTTTCAGGTTGCAAACTAAACTGCAAGTCTGCAAATATAACATTATTTTGGGTTGGGCCGAGCACTTGATTGTAGGTTTAGCAGTTTCAACACCTCTGTTGTGTGGAATCTGAAGAATTTTGATATCGAAGTAGATAACATTGTCTGTTGACCAATACGGAGCGCAGAGGTCTGCCAATACTTCGGCCGGTGATTTTAAGACATGAATGAGGGATCACTTGGAAATTCTGATCCTAACCTTCAGGTTGTAACAAAGGAATCTGTAACACATGTTAAATACCACCTGGGGGCTTGCTGTATAACGCGATACCGTTATCTTTAAAGTGCGTATGGAGCTGCCAAGTGAAGATCGCGGTGATTTGACAAAGCAGGAATCGGTGCAAAAGCTTCTCAGGTGAAATGATTCCGGTGACCTTTCATCTGCCACTTACAAACTCCCTGATTAAACACACAAGTGACTGATGTTTTCTGCAGTGATAGCATGAATCGAATTTAGGAAACAGAATAAACAAGAACCGGCAGAATCAGGTAGACCGCGACCGGTGCATCGGACTACGATATTTCAGTGAACTGTTCATGCATCCTCCTACAGTACTGTCCTTCTTTTTTTACGAGTCAGATCCAATTCGTAGCAAGAGTTGTAATCATTATTTCACAACACCACACAACCGCAACTCCACACAGGTGCTCTTATATGATTATGACGCGCAAAGAAATGCGTATAAGCAAACTTGCGTATTAGCTAACTGTGCTTATTCTTAGGCAGCTCAGAAGCAGGCTCATTGATTCGCCGTTTGCAGGCCAGTTCTACGATCGGAAAAGTGTGACGACATGTACTGGATAATATATCGGCTCGGCTCCGTTAGAGCAGTTAATAATGCGAGCTGACCCCCATGATTTCCAGTGGCTTCACTGCGCTCGGAAAACATGGTAGTGGAATGCTCTTGAGTACCTGCTGTAATTCGCCCATCGTAACGACCAGCATAACAGGATCCAGCAAAGTCTGGAGGAGATATAGTATAAAGGTCACATGGTAAATAACTTGCAGGAGACTACCGCGGCTGATATCCAGCTGTTCCATATAAACAATGAGGGAATCCATCAAGTTATACGGTATCAAACAGACAATGGCTGCAACAGTCAGTGCTGATAATACGGCAAAGCCTTTTTGTCCTGTTCTAGAACTCTTGAATTTGGAAACACTTGCCGGACGCAGCAAAAGGCGCCTTCTTAGTAAAACAGGATAAGCCGTAAGCATAATAACTAAAGGAAGGTCGTACCCCAAAATCATAGCCACTTTGGCCCAAGGAAGCGCGCTCGGCTCGTTAAATTCGCAGTTTGGTGATCCCTCTTGATAATACAACGCATCAACCAATACCGCGGGAAGCGTAACGCAATGCACATAAAAAAGAGCACTTGTGATCGTAATAACTGGAATAAAGTATGAATGACGGTTCCTGAACGAGACCGGGAAAAACATGGCCCACACCCGGTTCAGCGTGACCAGGACGTGAAGATTAATAGGAATCGCCCCAATAGTCCATGCCGTGTAAATCTGAAATGTGCAGACTATGCTGTTCTTACACAGATTGGGATCCCAGTCGCAGAGTGATGTGGAAATGTTGAGCAAATTATACAGAGCATTGAAGAAGGTTAGAACAACAAAATAACTGGAAGACGGGGTACGCAGCGCTTTTCTAGAAAGGAAACATATGGTAACGGCTGTGTTTAAAATAAAGGACAGACAATAACACGCGAAGGCAAGATGGCCAGTCCACTCGCTGAATACGCCCGTCGTCTCGGACTGGTTACTCGAACGATTTACCGCTGCGAAGGTCAAGTTCAGAACGACCATGTTACTTAGTTAGATATCATGAATAGGCACACTGTTTCTCGCTACAACTACCAAAGCGGTTCTTTCTATATAACCAAGGCTTTCAGAGGAAACGATGCATATTGTCAGAAAAAAGGACGATCCGGAAACAGTACTTAACGCTGTGTAATCTTGCGGCAGTGCTGTGTTCCCGATCAAAGAGAAAAGCATGCCTGCGCTATTGAATGCGTTTCCTGTGCATTCCAGCTTTTGTTACTGCAGACTGCTGGCGCTTAACGGCAAATCGTGATCAACGTTTAACACTGCATCGAAGGAACCTAATTAAGGAAAGTGTGCAGTAAACAGGCAGACGTTTACCACACCGTGGCAGGTGTCAGGTAAAGTGAAGCTGTACATATTAGCCCCGTTGATTATATTCCCAGGTAGTTATATTGATAATGGGCGTATAATTCATTTCATTCCATACTGCCATAGTGTTGTGTCGAAGGATTCTGCATTCACGGTTATCTTTACTATGGTATGGTACCTCACACAAGCCGGCGAACATCATCTTTGTCATAAACCAGTATTTCAACAAGGAAGCAACCAAACATAATCACTGTACAACAATATACTGTACACTAATACAAATATCTACAGTATTTCGGTAATTCAACACATATTCTGGCTCTTTCCGCCAATCCATAAAAAACATAAGAAACCAAAATTCCATTCCCTAATTAACTCCACTAAAGAATCCGAAAAGGATCGCTGTACAATAAAATCAGCTAAAAAGAGTTGATCCTTATCCATAAACTCTGAACCAGAATTCTGTCGACAGAACTCTGTCGACAACAAATCGAACCCATAATTTCAGCTCAAATCGAGCAGGGACTTCGCGGATCACATCAACAGCTGCAATGTGGATTGATTCTGAATGCCGTATTCAATGACGGTGCGTTCGTTGTCCAGGGATTTCAGTCCGTAGGTTAATCGGAAACTATCCACTGGGACATGTATCTTCTCTTGCAGCATCCGTTTCACCTGGCCAACCGTGAACCAAGGATCAACACGAAGGGTGATGTTCTGCAGATCCATGATGAAGATCTGCAGACAAGGCTGTCTTGGTCCAGTCACTTCCTCGATCGCCAACTGCAAACCCGGATTCTGTCTCAATATCGTCCCCAGTAGTTCTCCAGATTTCGCAGTGTCCATACACTGCAGAGCTACACACAACGCGGCCAAGAGAAACTTTGCAGCAGTGTACACTTTGTCGGAGCAGTAGTTATTCCAAATACAGGCTACAGCGTCGATAACCGGCACTGAGTCCAAATCGAACTGCGGAGCACTCAGTCGTTCCACGAATGCCACTTGGGACCAGAGTTTTAGTGGAGGGATATCCCAGACAGTTGACAATGTCATTAACTCGTACAGCAGCATCGAGCTGGCTTCCCGCGGATCCAAGGGAAAGGCATCCCATTTACCCACTGCCGCACCAAGTATGGTCAATACAGCCTGTTTGCTGAGTGAAATGTCGTAGGTATAAACAGTACCAACTGTCTTTTTACCGAAGACGGCTTTGGTTGCTGCGGAAAAGCCCATGAGAACTTGACGGGCAACCGTGATGCTGGATTCCCTGCAAGTCAGTGTCACGGCATCTTCTCCGACGTACTCCTTAATTGTAGCATTCGAAACGCCAATCTGTCTTAAATCTCGCAGTCCACGGAGCTGTTCCCGTAAAAGGGACAGGATGGGTAAGAGCATCGCGACCTGGCACGTGGGTTTGCGGAAGATTTGCAGTTCTTCGGCGTTCTGAGCGTCGACGGTACGGAAGGTAGCACTGACATAATAAATGGCATTACCATCTTCTGGAAAGTATTTCATGGTGACGGCGGGTATTCTCCGACCATCTGAGTGTGCAAAAACCAGCTGAACCGATTCTATCACACATCCAACAGGAAGGCGATCAAACTGAACCTTTGCTCGCCAGGGTACTTCGAAAGTACGCTCTTTAGATGGGTCCACCGTTTTCGATTCCACTTTCTCTTCAACTAAAAGACAAACAAACGTACAGCGTTGATTCAGAGTATCGCCGTGTATGTCAAGTATTCATAAATGCGGAACCCAAGAAAAAACATTTGGTACATCCTATGCAATACGCATCCGTACGGGATACTTTTCGAATATGAACACCAAATTCTGGGTAATCACAAAGCAAGGCTGGTATGGTCAGAAATCAATAGAATGCCGGATAGAAATATTTAATACATATCAGGAATTACAGCAGCGTTAATCCTTCGAATGGTACTCATACACAAGGAAAGCATAAAAACTTCGTTTTTCAGTTCGGCCCGGATTCGTCTGACACGTCATCACTTACGGAATGCCTTCAGACTGACGAGATGTTCGCTATACTCGGTCCCTGTTCGCAGCTCCGGTACTGACGTTTCTCCCATATCCACACAAAGTGCCACAAGTTTCCCGAACCCATACAAATTCATGGCACCGTAATGCAGATTGCAGGCGTCTTTGAAGAATGCGTACACAGCCCGGCAGGTGATCGTCTTGCCATCTGATCCTCCAGAATTCAGTTTCTGCTGGCAGTTTCTCAGCATCCCTAAGAGACGAGTCTCTGCAGCGTGGAACTTGCTAGCGTAAGGCTGGCGCGTAATCCGCGACACTGGCATCGTCGGCGTTTCGGACACGTCAATGTCGTCTCCTTTTCGCTTGACACGGAACGTAGAACTGGAAGACCCGCTGGTGGTACCCGAATCAGCAGAAGACAGCTCCATTTTCGTAAAATATCCACGAGCCAATTAAACGATTGAAATGATTGTTCGAGCAGCTGGGGAGGTGATTCTGAATACGAAAACATCGATACCCATGCCCGTCAACAATGACAAAGATTGGGAAACTCAGGAAACTTGGTAATAATTTGCAATTGTCATTTTTGTGCAGCTAAAGGCTAAAAGTTGAAAATCGGATATGTGCAGTTTTAGCGATAGGCTCGCCACGCTAGTTTAAGCGATCGGCTCGCCACGCTAGTTTAAGCGATCGGCTCGCCACGCTACAGCTCTTGTGGTAATGCGCAAGGCTCAAGCACTAAACGAAAGGCACCGATATTTACTTGGCACCGTTGATTCACGCACTAAGCCATCAGTTCTTTGGGCTTGTATACTTCCTTGTGCCAATCAGATCGGATGCCCGAATAATCCTTCGTTTGTTCTTAATTGCATTTGACAGAATATAGTAAAATCTGCAGCAGGTCCTTGGTCTCCCACTCTCCCTCGTGAGCACTGCTACGTCGCTTTCCAATCTGGTGGTTGGTTTCTGCGTATTGCAACGATAGAATCTGGAGTAAAGCATGTCCGAATCACAGGCTACATCGTCCATCTGGGGATGGCAAGGCGCCAGCTCGGCAATCAGTCAGCGCACAAAGC
>JAQGAU010003477.1:0-13136 GCA_034698045.1 Paramacrobiotus richtersi
GGGAAAAGTGTCCGGGCTGCTGGACACTATAGAACACTGCGGGGAAAAGTGTCCGGCTGTTGGACACCAATAGAACAGTTCGGGGAAAAGTGTCCGGGTTGTCGAACACGTCCGGGAAGTGTGTCCGGGTGAGACTGGGTACCAAAAACCTGGTTCAGCAATAAAAATTGTGGGTGGGCAAAATTTACGGCGGACGCTTTTTCGGCCCTCCGGACGGTTTTAGCGGTTGCGGGGGAAAAGTGTCCGGCGAACAGGTTTTCCGTCCGGACGGTTTTAGCGGTTACACATGTGTTAGTCCAGCGGTGCACTGTCACAATCCGTCGCCTATCTCCACACTTCAGTAGCTCCGCAACTAGTTCCTCAATGCCAGCTAATAGTTCTGACTAAGACGTGCCTGGTATTCGTGCCACACGTCCAAAAATACGCAAGAGCGACCAATATGTTGAAAGTGGCCCTCGAACGTTAGCACAGACGAAACCAATAACCAACCCGTGAGCAAAATCCTGACGGTTCCTCCGCAATCCAGAACGCTCAAAAAAATGGCAAAGTGTACCGTTATCGTACTGCTTGGTTACTATATATGTATCAAAACATCAGCCAGTTCTTGCCTTGCTGCGTTAGAATGGGAAGCGTCCAACTGGCAGTAGCACATACAATAATTCGAGGGTGAGGGCCAAACGCAGTCTGACTGTATTACAGCTGTCCTTATTGTTACAGGCCAGACATTTTAGTCGCGGTCTAGAGCATCGCTATCCCGGGCAAAGTCAGTTTTGCAAGCAACAGCGTTTCCACACAGCCGGGCTGTGACAGCCCGGTGATCGAACGCGCACCCAACCAACCAACTACTCATCGAACCCCCGCCAAAACGTTACTGAAACAGTCAGTTCGGAGCTCTTTACAGCGAATTACGTTTCGATCGCGATACCTTCACAGGTTTTCGTTCATACGGGAAATGCGTTGAATTACACAATAGAAAATGGCTACCGTGCACTACTGGACCACTTATTTACTGACGTTTTAAACCAGTGGTTTACTGTTTCCAACCATTTCCAGGCTGAGGCCACTGTCGAGGACCATTTTGCTGTTTTTTGACGAACCCCTTGGCCAAGCTTCTGCAAAATTGATGAATCAAATACAAGAGGGCATGAGAAGAGCATCACAAAGCTTTTTGCGGTTGGCATATTGCGACAACACAATAGTGCGCCACCTGGAGTCCCTTGCATCTGAATGCACTGGCGTTTTGGAGGCTATACTTGAGAAGCATGGGGTTACGGACGGCATCGACAGGATTACAAGAAATAATGCGCTCCTGTACGCTGCGACTTGCCTGGTAAGTGCAGCGTTGATTTGCCGGATGTAGTTTTGTTGGGGTCTAGAGAAATTTTTTTTGAAAGTGCTTAAAATTGCCTTTTTAGTTTATTGACCGCAAATATGGAACTTCTTCGGTGGATAACAGCAACGTGGGCATCGCGGAGCAGAAACAAGCCGTACTCGGCGTACTGTGCGAATCTCTGCGAGCCGCATCAGCTTATCAGCAGGCGTTCTGTGCAGTTCAAAGCGCCACAATAGCTCTTACGGTGGATGAAGCAATGGATCGCTTTATTCAGATTATCAGAAATCTTCAGGAGCGCCTTACAGAAGACGAAGTACAAGCATCAAATTTAATCTTCGACTTCCGTTTAAATTAAAATTTTGTAACTAAGCATGGGCAAATACGCACACAGCAATAACAGAACACCATAGATGATCGACAATTACATACAACTACACTACTTTTTTTACCTTAAATTTTTCCACATCGTCCATAGTTCCTAGGATGGGTACTGCACTTCCACTTTGTAACACAATGACCAGGCGATGGCGCAGAATTCACAAGACGACAGGGGTTCTACTGTGTGTTCTTTAAGGCGTTGCCCGATTATCCTCATGGTAGTGGCACCGGAAGGGCACCACGATCCAAAGATCTCAAGCGACATTGGAACAAATGCATATCGTCGTCTCAGATAGGTGCAATTCCGTGCGTTCTTGTTCTCGGCATCTTCGGCAGCTAACTCAGCTTGTTTTGAGGTTGCCTTACGTAGTCTATGTTGCTCACAATCGTGTCTGCAGGATGATCATTTTGTTCACGTGGCAACAGCCAGATGGCGTGTGCGGGAATGTTGCTTTGCTATACTTAGTCTGCTATCACGCAGCTCCCGAGTGCGACAATAAAGTATCCATTTGGATTTTCATCCTGGTGGCACGCCATCTGGCTGTCCCCAGGTGATAGTGTGTGATGTACCTCTCGGTTCAACATTCGATGGAATTCCTGATGCTGCCAGTAAATGAGCCGCTTCTGTTTTCCACTTATCTGTGACATCAGAAACTGCTGCTATAGCAATCGACATCAGCAGCGCCGACAATAAATAGGACTTAAGGTTAATCGAGGAGAAAAAGGCCGGGAGTGCTGATTCCTCAGTCCAAGGAATGCCAGTACCAGTTTTGCCTTCCGGAATAGTAGCTTGTCTCCAACAAGTGCAGTCCGAAAATTGTGTCGTCCGAAAATTGGCTGCTGATGGAAACAATTTTTCATGATTCGCTCTAGGTCGTACATCTTCTCCGGGTGCGCCGTGATGTTGCAGCACCGGAGCGCATACATGATTTTTGGCACGCCTAGGCAGTTATTTAGTAGGTACAGAGTCTGGTGGTTCGGCTGCAGCTTCTGTCTGCTAAATAGAAATTCCAATAAAAGTGCTCTCTCTGCAAACAACTGATCAATCGCATCGTCCAGGTGCGAAGTGTATAAAAGTAACAGTTTGTTAGTCGTCAGTGTTTGAAGATTAGGATATTATTCCGTAAAATTTCTCAGATTTATTTCTGGCGTCATTATCGACACCGCTGACAAATAAATAACAATTTCCTCCGTTGACGTCAGAAGTGCAAACTAATCTTGTACCATGTTATTTCCACTCTGCCACCGAGCAAGCACGGAACTGAGATGCGTCACAACTGTTCTACATTTTCAGTTTGCCTCTGCCGTGAATTTTGCTGTTCAGTGTGGACGTGAGGATTGCATCGCACTCTGGAAATCTAGAGCTTTGGAATTATTGGATCAGTCGAGCCTGCGACAAGCGCTGGATTCGGTCACTACTGTCCTTAAAGGCCGAGAAGGAATTCACTTCAACACTATGACGCGTCTCACACCCTCACTAAATAAGCGATGCTTTCTAGTTTCGAGAAAGTTATTGTCTAAAGAGCAACTAGAGCATCTAGAAGGGTTCAATTCAGGTTTGGTTACTGACACTGTACTTCATAAATCCATGAAATCCGGTAGGCACATGTCGGTAAGCGTCGAGTTACTAATATTATTATTACAAGCCAAAGTATGTCGAATTTGTACCTCAGAGTACATACCGGCGTCAGTAATATTAGCGATCTTTTTCGTTTTTGTTGATGCTGCTATCCATTTACTATTGTTATACCTAATTATTTTTCTTTGTAACTGCATTTTTTTGTATTACTGACACAATTGTTATTATTAATAGAAGTGACGTTGACGTCAGAAGTGCAAACTAATTTTGTAACATTTTTGTACCGTTTTAATGCAGCTGATCAGGACCTAATGCTGCGATGCTCACAAAATCCACCCAGTGATCCCACTAACACACAGAAAGTTGCGAGTGATCACAGTGCGCAACAGTCAGCACCATCGAATCATCCAGGTAGATCATGCGCCTATTCATCTTAGTGAAATGCTTTAGCACACGTGTATTACAATTCTCGCGTCGTACAGGAGCTGCTGCAACAGGCCCTAATAAGCGAAAAAAACGGGGATTGGTTATCGACGACTCCAGTGAAGATAACGTCGACATTCATGATGGAGATCTTATGTTACATCCGAAGGCTGGTAATTCTTTTGTGTGAACAGGCGAGACCAAAGTTTTGATTGTAGAGCGAGCAACTAATTCGCACTGTGAATTTCTCTTGCCAGTCGGCGCATGCCGCATCGATCAAGCCCAGGCAACGCAGCGTCAGCCTACCTCCGAGCGGAAAACGAAAAGCGCCCGTGTTTCAGAAAAAAGTGCCGGCAGAGCAGCTCAGGACAGCAAGAACACACCTTCGGAAATTATGCTTTTACCTGGTAAGACCTTAGTGGTGCAAAACGAATGCTGTTTTATGTTTACTATTTTAATAGCATGACTTTTTCACTCGAGCGACAACACGCAAAACCATAAACAACAATTCCAGTGAGATACGCTAAAGATTTATGTTTACTTAATGCCGGTTAACCCTCAAACGCCCAGACCTGCCAAATGGCATGGTTTGGGTCTCAGTTATTGCCGCATTTCCAATGCGTGCTGCCGTTATTCGACTGTTTAAAAAGCATGACTTATAACTTTAATGTAGAAAAAATGTACTTAAGCGATGGCACTACTAGTCGAGGACTACCGGTCATCGAAGCTGAACATTTTCGCATTGTTTTTGTTTAGGGAGTCGTTGAGCATGCGCAGTTACCGTGCCAGATATAGCTCGACTATTAACGAAAAGTCTGGTTGGATACACTCGCTGTATGCTAGCGTATACATAATCAAACCCCGTAAAGATTGCTTCTGGTCACTTGGCGCGGTTGACTAAAGGCCATGTACCAGTTTTGGCACATGTGGGCCACTAAACTACAGTTTTGCTTTAATTTTCGTAACAAGTCTTTGTATGAGTTATTAAATCAAATCAAGGCAAGTTAATAAATTAAGGTTTTCACTGGCTATCCGTCGAGGCAATCGCTATTGTCACCGTGCTGACCACCGGTTACTCTAGCCAACATTTCTTGCTACTAGAACCGGAAGACCGTCCATTACAATCAGTGATCATCACTGCACGAGGTAAAAGATCCATTAGAAG
The DNA here is from genome assembly GCA_034698045.1 of Paramacrobiotus richtersi. Classification (NCBI taxonomy): domain Eukaryota; kingdom Metazoa; phylum Tardigrada; class Eutardigrada; order Parachela; family Macrobiotidae; genus Paramacrobiotus; species Paramacrobiotus richtersi. Next base: position 4,879 of record JAQGAU010003477.1, read on the forward strand.
GACAGATTCTCGATTTAACAATACCGGATACAGTGTCCCCTGCGGAATTAACCTGAGAAGATGAAAGCATCAAAATTCTCACAACATACAGTACGGTCTTCTCTTATTCAAAAACCAGAATCTCCGAGCCAAACCATAACTTTACTGGACCAGATTTCGGGATTCCGTACGCCTTTCATATTCCATAAGTGTGCCTAAACGAACAAAAGTACTTTGTCACTTGCCTGATTCAGTCGTTTTTCACACGCCTGACTAGTAGTACCGTGCAACTGATAGTGCGCTTTGATCTCAAAAAAGTTCCCAACGCCTAGGCGGGAAAGGTCTATGGATTGTTGGGATTTTCCGTTGAAGATTTCGAGCGGCGAGCGCATGCTTTTCGATTCGCTCGAAGCAAAAAATTTTTAATTCTCGCAGCTCTTACTTTCCAAGTGGAATCACGGAATCGGCAGCGAGCTCTCTGGGAAGCCCTTCCACAGAAAAATCCCCGTGCGGCGCTGGTTTTAAGGCTAGTGCGTCGAAGATCAGATCACCAGGGTTTCCAGCATTAGATTCTAATCCAGAAACAGGACGGGTGCTTCCTTTCGAGAAAGATGGCTTCTTCGCATACCTCGCCCAGGCGCTTGATGGTTTTTGCGCCAGCTCGCGATTTCGGCGTAGGTCTGTCTTGGAAGGACGGCTTTGGGGCTTCCCCGTGATACGGTTTTCCGAGCGCGAGTGTTTTTTTGGATGGACGTGCCTGTGCGGCTTTTCTATCCGAATTCTAACCTTTGAGGAACGCATGCAGGCATTCATTGGTGCTGTGGTTCACTTGCGAGTATTGTCAGATCGGCACAACAGATTTCACTTTCAGTTGAGGGTCCAGGATTTCGATTTGGTACTTCAGCTCCCAGTATGAATCGTACTGTTCTTACAGCTGTTAGAACATAAAGTCATTGCCAAATTCCAGATTAACAACCTGACTAGAAAATGTTTCGCAATTGCGTCTGTTGTTCCTTCTGGTCCGCTTGCTTTTGTCAGTGCTCCTTCTGAAGCACAAATGATTGACCATAAAGCATACCGTGCTGTTCCTGCAACTACTGTTGTAGTTGAACGAGAAAATCATGGTCGGATTCCAGTTTAACAACACGATCAGAAATCCTAAGGGATACCCATGTGAACAGTCAGAATTATAGCTGCGCAGACATTCTGCGCAGATGTCTGGTGATGATGATTGATGATTTAATGGTTTAACATCCGACACAACCGTTCGAAAACGCTCGAGCGCCAGACAATTTCCCATCAACAAAACTACAAAAAGTCAACAGTACGCACCACAGAAAACAAGATCAGGCTCAGACAGGCAGCACACCCCACAGAAACGTGAGGAATGAGATTACAACAATCCAGAAAATCGTAACGAAAGTCAGTACAGTGAGTACACCCATGGCCCAACAAACACATTCTCAGGCCAAATATCGCGCTTCATCATCTTCTTTTCCATCTCACTAAACGTCCCAATTCTTGCGAGAGTTGTCGTTCGTCGATCGCCAAGGGCCAGGATGAAAAGGCTGACAAACTTGCTGGCTATACCATCACTGTTCAGTAGATGCACAATATGATCGTTATACTGCTGACATCCTTGAATTGTGAATTTTCGACACGCGGGACCCCTTTTGCGCAAAAATCTGCGTGTGGTTTGTGGGAGACCTGCAAGGTACGTACCAGCTCGTTCCGTGGTTCTTCGTCCGCTTTCTGGGAACCTTGAATTCCTTTGGGCGCTTTCTTAGTGACAGCTGCGTACGATGGAGTCTTCGTAGCTACTTGGGGCACTTCCTCTGATCCAACAGTCTCATCGTTAATATTGGCCTTTTCTGCAGGTTTCAAACGGAATGGTACAATCTTGGCAGCTCTCCAGTGATGTGTTTTTGTCACTTCCACGCTCTCTTTAGTGCACTCATTATACTTAACCTGCTCACATTCTGCTGCACATTCCAGGAGATAGATCCGATCGCAAATGTCTTCCAGTGTAGTGTTAAATTCGTTCACGTTGTTGAGATCCAAACCAACCACACAGCTGATTCGTGGGGTGGCCGTTGAGGCAGGTGGGGTGCAGCTTTCAGGATATTCAGCTGGTTCTCGAGATCACTGTTCATAGCTTCCAGATTGCCAATCTTCGTTTGCATCGTTTCCAGATTATTCGGCAGCTTCTTAAACTCAGGAAGAAACTTTTTACAGGTCGTAGTGTCGCTGGTAAAATCAAAACCAGCGAAGAAGCCCATGGTTGCAAAAATATTCAAAATATTCAAATAGCCATGGTATTTACGAACACTCAGAAATTCTTCCAGTTTTATTAGCGCATCGTTAAAATCCGCAGACATGCAACAACAAGGCTTTAAGCAGAAAGGCGTAAAAAGTTACGAGCTGGCAATGTTCCTTTCTCGTGTGGTGCATAGGGGATGTTTACTTGTTATATGGTACCGCTACACCTTTTAGCTGTCAGAACTAATTAAAAATAAACAAAGGACGACTGCGGGTATCTTACGGATGGTTTCGCCAAATTTGGCAAATCGGAATTTTCGAGCTGAGTTATGGTAGCCGGAAGAACTACAGGGGCGCCAAGCCAACAGAGTCAGCAGCGTCTGACGCTGTCCCATTTCGGACGCCGCAGCTTTTGGGATAATTTTCACCACATACAGTTCTGGCGTCAGCAGAGCCCGGCGTTCTTATCGTCTGCGCTTCGGCTACGTTTCCTCAGCAGGCGTATACCTGGAAGCAGTCAGGCATCCATAATTATTATTCGAACCCCATAATTAAATAAGCATTCCATAATTATTATTATTCATGGAGTATTTCATGGAACCATGATTCAGCCACGAAGCCGAACGGAATCAACATTTGTTGTAGGCCGATCGATATGACACCCGATGTGTTGCTGCGCTGTTAATAGGTAACCGCGCAAAATTTTCCTGTGAAAATCTTTTTTGAATCCCGGCGTCGAATATCCACCCTTCCCAACCTTTGTTTGGCAGAAAGACTGCTTTTACACGCAGAAAAAAGGAGCTGTCTGTAAGCTGTAGCTACATCCAGTTCCATTAGAACAGGAATGTCACCGTAAATGCCAGATAGTAACTATCCGTGATGTCAGCCGTGGCTGGTCGTTGTGAAGTGAAGGGAGGGTGTTATCGCAATCGTATGCAAAAGGTGGTAAGGCTCTCTTTGGCAATAGAGCCCTCGTTAGCCAAATTTCTAATAGCTAGCCCCAGGAAAAAAATGCTTAGCTCCTGCTTTGATATAGCCATGATGATATATGTTACGTTAAGCGACAATAACAAGTGTGGTCGCCCGATAGCGCGATATCGCGCGGCCCACTTGTCTTTAGAATTATTAACTTTCTGGGTTACTGCTTTTTCGCAAACATTTCCTGCTCCATTTTCCGTAAGCATCGATTCACTGAAATTTCTTTTGAATTTGCGCTGAATGGTTAAACCATATTGTTAGCACACATTAAGTTAAACAACAAGGAATCCCATGGTTAGCGCTTATGAGTTTTAAATCAATCAAACAAAAACATCCTAGGGTTCACTTTTTTAAACGATTACCCAGGCGAACGCTAACAGGATGTAGAGACCCTATAATATAAAAAATGTTCATGTAAGTGTTACGACAACAATGTAGTCGACGTGGAACGAATCGATGAAGGTTTTAAATAAGTGCTTCCGAGATTGTGCTACCACAACACGTCAAACATCTTGCCAAGTCAAACTGTAGTTACTGTACGCTTCGTGCACTTTCATCATTTTGACGGCCTGACAACCCATGATGCGATTGCAGGCCGATTGTTGATGTTGTAGAAGCTATATAGAAGTTTTTTCTCTTTGCATGTTCCAGTTCCACGTCTTGAGGTGTCCAGGGTTGTCGACTGACTCGCAGATGATCTTTGCGCAAATCGCTTAGAGCACTCAGAAAAATTTTTCATAATATATCAGGTTAGAAATCCGGTTCACTTCACTAAAGTGAGAGAGTCAAAGGTTGCTGCTTTGATATTGACGTGAACGGCATTACTGAGTCCGTACAACTGCGCCTGACACCTCCTTTCCCATATCACACCGGTACGGATTGATGCATAGATGACTGTGTAAATTTATCGTCCGCAATTGCGGCGGTCATAGTGTCACGAACTGAGCAGCATCTTTCTTGTGCCAGCTCAATAGCTGATCGCCAGTAGACTAACTCATCATCAAGCATGGTCGCACGTGTAAATGGTACTGCACTTGCCAGGTACTCGGCAGTGATAGAGCACAGAATACACGAGACGCTCCACGTGACATGCATAATGTCAGAACTTGACAACTGTTGAAAAACTGTATTTGTTCCAGTAAACGCTTGTACAAATCCCGCGTCCTTTAGCTTGTTATTATGACAAATATGCCACCCTAGATGGTGCGGAGGTGGCTGTTTGAGTTTCTGTTGCTTTTCTGACCCTTCGAAACATGGTACCAAATTCTTAGCTTCATCACAGTGAAGCGAGGAAACAGTGCTACCGCACAAGAAATGTCTGTGGCTAACAATACGTAAAACTAGATGGACTAACCATTTCATTGGTGCATTGGGGCGATATGAGACCGGGATCCGTGACGAGCGTGATACATTCATACCTCAGGGTGACCGACGATGGCGTGAACCACGATGTCATGTATCCGAGCGCATCTTCATTATGTGCAACTCGAAAGCTGCGCGATAGCAGACTGAACATCACTGCATTCGTAATATAATGAACATCAACATCTGGCTGTTGCCAGGTCAAGACAAACAATCATCAAGCAAAGCAATACACGTGAACATATATCACAGCTTCGCCATCAAAAATGTCTAGGCGTTTGCCTTCTATTTTTTTTTCAAATGGTAACTGTGTGCCGCTTATGTTGCGCTTTGCGCAAAATTGCGCAGTGCGACTCCATGCAGTAAGCACGCGTTGATGACCAAGTCATTGATTCGAAACTAAGGATACTGACAACGTTCTTTTTCAGCGGATGAAAGCAACATGGAAAACTGGATCAACTGCGACAAGGAGAAAATTATCGAGAAGGTTGTCAATGGAAACGACGACGTCGATATCGGGGTAAGGCTAAGAAGTTATTCGTAACTAGCTAGCATGGTTTTCCTTCACTAAGAAAATATTTTATTAATTGACAAATTTAAATATCAGTTCAACAAAGGCAGCCGCGCAACTGTAACCGTTGCTGTGGGCTTTGGCGTTGCTCCATTGTGCATCATTGTTTGTATTAATCAAAACCTGGATAGCTAGTTACTTAAAACCCATTTGTGCGCGCAATGCGCAACAGTGGCGAAAAGTTAGCATATTTCCTTCTCCATTAATTCAGCGTTTTATCCGAACTTGACAAAAATTCATCATAAATCCACAGAAATGTGCTGATTGTCTAGATCCGCTTTGAACACGGGGGCATGTTTTCGCAGTTTTAGAATCATTTCCAAAATTCCAAAATTCATTGTTGAACAGAAACTGCAAATGGAGACGACAGTCTCCCAGGAACTCGGGGACAAACCACATCGACAAGTCGTCAAAGCGTTACGTACTAGAGATCGTGTCTTTATAAGCTGTCAGTGCGTACCGCACCAGTATAAGCGGCCAACCGAATCATGCATCGCGAGTACACGTAGACCTGGAACGATTTGCTATGAAGGATGCAAGAACATCGAGGCCAAAATACACAAAGTAGAGCCAATAATAATAATAATATTATTATTTTTATTTTTATTATTATGTCAGTTATGTCTCTATTAAGTCCCTAATATTTATAGAGATACAAATAGGGTGGAGTAAAGATAGTAAATGCAATAGCGTCAACACCATCAGGAACAACTTCTGGAGGCCAAAAAAGTCACGTATATCAAAAACAGACCTCAGTTATCTAATTTTCGAGATATCATCGGGCTCAACAAAAAACGTGACCTTACCAAAAACACCAAAACCATTATTTCTAATATAAGGGACGCCGATATGTACCGTGAGGTACATCCCCGCGTGTGTCCAGCGGACACACTTTGGCTTGTTATGTCAGTTATGTCAGTTAATTAAGTCCATAATATAATATAATATTAGGTCACTAATATTTATAGAGATTATGTCAGTAATATTTATAGAGATATATATTAGGTCCGTATATTTGGTACGTTAGGTCCGTATAATAATAATAATATAATATTAATTAGGTCTCTCATATTTATACAGATACAAATCGGTAGAGAGAAAGATAGTAAAGTCAACGGGACCAGGACCATCTGGAACAACTTTTGACGCCCGAAAAGGTCATAGAACTGTAAAACCGGGCTTATACGCAAGAAATTTCGAGAAAATTCACTTTGAAAGTGCAAAAATGCCAAATTGTGACCTTTAGCGCTGAACCTGCTGAACATACATATGAACCTAGTGAATTTATATACCGTTCGAGTCGCCACGTGGCGACGAGTAATTCCATGTAAACAAAATATTAAAACAAACATTTTGAATTTTAGTCACATGGTTGCCGGCCTGCAGGCAACCATGTTTCCCTTGCGATTTTTTCTGAAGCATCCGAATGACTTTGGTGGCTATTCTACTTTGAAAGAGGAAGACAAACTACATCTACGGGTGCAATCTCAGCCCGCTAGGCCTTTTCTGAATTTTTTAGGCATGACGTCATAATCCCCTATTAGGTCTCTAATATTTATACAGATACAAATCGGTAGGTAGAAAGATAGTAAACTCAACAGGGCCAGGACCGTCTGGAACAACTTTTCACGCCCGAAAACGTCATAGAACAGTAAAATCAGCCTTATACGAAACAAATTTGTATTGAAAAAGCACACAAACACGATGAACCCGCTTAACATCTATAAAAACTGCATTTTTGTTCACGTTTTCTGGCTCATCGCGACGCCGTGAACGCCAAATGATTGCACTTGGCGTTTCTCAGGCATCATCTTAAAAGCGAAAACCCACCCAGAGTATAGGACCGCCCAGTTTGGAGGAAATGCGATGAACCCGATGAACGCGTACACAAAAAACACAATTCTCAACATTCTCGAATCATGAAGTTACGACGAAAAAAGCAAACTAAAAGGCGATTCTTATTGACCTGTCGTTGACATTTTATCTGAGAAGTTTTTAAAAACCACCGTTTTTAAAAAACTAAAAATCAGTGCTTTCAAAAACTGAAATGGGATCCTCATGTCGGCATGACCACCCTCGTACTGGATTTATTGACGTATACCGTGAGGTACATCTCGCGTGTGCCCAGCGGACACACTTTGGCTTGTAATAATAATAATAATACGATACAAGTATGCTTTGTATTAATTGAACTGCGTTAACTAAGGCAATGATTTGATTTGATTTCATTTATTTCAGTTCTTTTAATTTTCAGTTCAAGTCATTTAGGTTCACTCCAATTCATTTCAATTCAATTCAACTCAGTTCAGTTCATTTCGTTTCAATTAGATTCACTTAATTTCTTTATATTTTAATCCATTATAATACATTTACTTTCTATACGGTCCACTTGTGTACTTCTATACAATTCATTTCAATTCAACTCGGTTCAGTTCAATTCAACTCATTTCGATTCAGTTCAATTAAGTTCAATTCGATTCAGCGCAGTTCAATACACTCAGTAGTTCAACCGCCGGCCAGGACGAAAGGTCCCTTATATTACTGACCCCGATATGCACCGCCGAGGTGCATAATCGAGAAGCAGCTGGTGCAACCAAGCAGCTGACACACTTGGGCTTGTTAGGTCAGTTAAGTCAGTTAGGTCCGTTAGGCTTGTTAGGTCAGTTAGGTCCGTAATATTTATATAGATACAAATAGTGTGGGGGAAAACCACCGATCCTAGCGGGTCCAGCGGACACACTTTGGCTTGTTATGTCAGTATAATATTTATATAAAGAAAAATAATCATATATAAACATAGTAACGCCACCAACAACAAGAACACCAGAGCCACTACCCGATGCCTGAAAAGGTCACCTAAGAGTAAAAGTGCTCAAGTCATGAGACTTTTTAAGATCCCTTAAAGGTCACCCTCCGCCAAAAAAAAGGTCACCAAAAAGGTCACCAAAACGAAAAAAATCGCTAATATTACTGACGCCAATATGTACCGTGAGGTACATCTCGCGTGTGTCCAGCGGACACACTTTGGCTTGTAATAATAATAATTATGTCAGTAATATTTATACCAAGAAAAATAATTATATGTAAACATAGTAACGCCACCAAGCCC
>JAQGAU010003478.1:0-13133 GCA_034698045.1 Paramacrobiotus richtersi
AAGACGGTCTGTGCCGTGATTACCTCGCGCTCACGCGGGCTCATTGTGCACATGCTGTGGACAATGGCCTGCCTGTTCCCTTAGCTTCGCAAGAACGACGCGCAAAGCGTAACATCGTGTTCGGCAAAAAGGTGTATAAAACAATAAAATTAGTAAAAAAATATGACCGTCATCTCAAACAAACTTAACACACATGGTCATGTTCACAGTAACCACCCGGAAGTAGCATCGTACGACACAGTCGGGATTTCTCAGCCATTTTGAGTTTTTTTAATGTTTAAATTTTGTGGACAAATTTAGCGGTCCCAGCGCACACACTGTTTTATTGTCTCTGGCTTTGCCTAATAAATGAAAAACACATTAACCTGACTTTTTATTCACAACAAGATCTTCCCGATAGGTCAGCACATTTTCATCGAGGTGAGACAGTGTACCAGCCGTCAAAAACAATCGCACTCATCAAAATGTACACGCATAAAACTATACATTAACCTACATTTCATTAGTCACCATGGTGTTCGTCAGCAGGCCTGCTGAATGATAACACACACACGTGTGGTAACTCGGTTCTGGGAAAACCACAGTGACACATTCAGTCCTGCGGTAATCCTTTTGTTTCCGCGCAAGTTCATTTGACTCATGGTAGCAACTCATGTTAGCATGCATGTCCCGCACGCACATTTCCAAAAAAAGGTCATCATAATGACGTTCGGCGCCACGCACAAAATGGGACAAGTGTGCGTACAATAAAGACCATATAAATAACAACAGCACATCGTTCTTACTTCGCATCAGCTCCTTGAGTTTTGTTAGAGATTCTTACTTCGTTGCGAAAGTAGCACAATTTTAGCCATAACTATGCTATCCCGGTGGATCGTTACCATTATCGGCATCATACTTCTGAGCCATTTGCATGAAATTCCGGCCCGTGCGAGCCGGAACAATGTCAGGAACAGAATGATCGTTCTTCGTAGTTGTTTGAAAGACTGTGCTCAGTGCCGGACCTTACTCGGAGCGCACTTTCACCACCATCTGTGCAGCAAGGATTGTCTTGAGCAGAAAAACCAGAGCCCTTCCGATTGTACGGATCCTTTGGCCATTAGGCGATATCTACGACAAGGACTTCCTGTGGATGTGGAAATGGGGGACGTGCTCGTGCAGAGAGCTTAACGATGGACCCTTCGATCCTTCCAGTTCTGTAATTTATTCCTGTGATAATCCTTATGTGTTCTGTAGAGCAAAATTGTTTCGGTGGTACAGTAAAGGCCTTAACTGTTATTGTTGGTATAATGCTCTGCAGATGGAAATGTATGATCAACCATATTAAATTAATTTCTGTGATAGTGATTGTTGCAGCCGATGTTACTCTTAACAAAAAACTGCCAAAACTGCGAAACAGACCAAACAAGAATCTCTTCAAACAAGAATCTTTTGTACCACTGCTCTGTCCGTATCGGCTGACGGTGTGCAACATAACTGGTGAAAATAATGTGCAAAACGGCATTTGTGAATATGGAAGGTCTTTAGGCATACTGTAGAAGAATATTCATGGATTATTTTTGGCATTTTTTTTTTCTGTGTTTTACGGTAGTATTTTGTCGTTTATAATTTTTATAAGCACGAACAAGATTAAAGATCGGTCAACAATAGGGCCATTTTTCCAAGCACATCCTCATGGTTAGTGCAATCGGTACAAGTAGCGGCTGGTATTTTGGTCCATAGCAGATTACAGTTAAGCGTTTCATCTCAGATATTTTGCTTGACTTTGGCTAAAATTAATTAATGATAACTGATTGTTATCTCGCTTTTAACAGTCTTCGTTATGAGTCAGTCGCCTATACAAAGATACAGCAAAGGGCTTCCCTTGGATCAAAGTCCAGCAGTGCGGACTGCATGACAAGATACGATCACACTCCAAGATGGGCATCAGAGGCTGACAATTGCAAGATGCACTGCAAAGCATATTAGTTTTCTACTATGGTACTTAACGAATTCGAATACCGGGCGAACCGTAGAATTATGCAGCTATCAGAGAACCTGTTCTAGTGGGTCCATCACTGATGACCTTTTGGCCTTCTGTGTGGTGAAGGACGGTGTCTTTCGGTTCTAATCCCGTTTTTATACTGTACCTAGCCAATGTGGAACTACTACATCTGATTCGCGATCTGATAAGTTTGATGAAAGTGATGAGGCACGCACAGCGACCGAAATCTTATCTCAACGCAAGGCAGTTACGCGGCATAGTATTTCTCATGCGCTCCGCTGTGCAGCCTGTGCGGTATGCTGAATCAGTCCACGCTTCCAGCAAAACTGTTGAATTTTACGCTCTATATCGTCTCGACGTCCACAGAATCACTCCAGCGACGTATTGTGTTACGCATTTTGCTGGTCAGAATTCTGGATCTGATACGATTTCCAACAGAGTAGTGAGTCAATAAATCGCCCATGACAACAGATAAAATTAAAGTCACTACCGGTCAAAGCCAGGAAAAGAGATCGCCGTAGACCGTAATGTTACACTTGCACATGAACAGATCGGTAATTTAAAAATAATGTAAACAATTTATTTCATTTCTTGCTTTCGCATTGAAAAGAGAGCGCAGGGTCGCCGGAAAAGGTTGGCTAGGGGGATGATACCTACCTACTTAGTTTTGGGCAGTCCACATAACGCTCACGGTCATACGAGCCGTTACAATGTCAGGAACAGCACCATCGTTCTTCGCAGTTGTTTCGACGATTGCGTAAAATGCCGGGCATTGCTGGTAGCGCGCTTCGACTATAATCTGTGCAGCAAGGATTGATTCGAACAGAAAAACCAGAGTCCTTCCGATTGTACGAATCCTTAAAATTTAAAATTGAAATTTAAAATTGAAAATTTAACATCATCTATAATGTTAACACTATGTACAACTGCTGCAGTTCCGAGTAGCGTAGAAGATACTTCCGCACCAACAATTACACTTAATTGCAAACCACAGATCAAAGACTAATCTTTGTAGAGCAAAGTTGTTGAGAATTGTTTGGTTTTTCACGCCATTGTGGATAAAGGTCAAGCAGTATTGCTGTGCAGTTTTTCGACAACATTATGCAGACCAGGTTAGTCATATCCATTCATCAGCAGGTTAGCTCATGTCAAAGTGTTAGCAGAACGTTACGTGATTAGCATGTAACGCAAGTGATCAAAAATTACATGATCATCATCCTTGCATTAAAATATGCCACCGCGTGCTCCATCTGATCCAGTCAAGCTAATTTTGTGTTAGAACGTCGCTGTGCATATATTCGCTCACAAGAGCCATGGTAACATTCCATACACTTTAAAAAGAGAAAAGTCTATTCTTTTTGACAACGACGCCTGTCTGATAAAACACTTACGATTGTTAGCGAACTTAGCGGCACAGATCTTATCTACAAGGCAGATACGGAGCATATCATGTTTCCCGTATCAATCCGTACTTATTTCCAGAAAACTATCGGATATTACGGTTATTGCCCACAAAGTCACTTCGATGACGTATAGTCACTAGAATATTACGTAATTTACTACGCAGAGTCTGGATGCGATTACCGACACATAGATTTCTCACAGTCAACGCATCGTTCACAGCAGCATATAAAGTAAAACCCTCTACTTGTAGTTTCTCATTAGTTCCGTTTATTGTTGCATACATTTATAGAAGTACTTAGTTTTGCACATAATAAAGCAAGAATGATTCTGGGTCTATATATGTGGACAATTCTTGGCGTTACTGCAGCTGTCATGTTCGGTCAGCTGCACTGCATTCCATTGCGCATGAGTAGCATCCTTCGATATCGTGACCTGCACGCACGCCGCAACTGTATATACAACTGTGCGCAGTGTGTGAATCTGTTTGGAGAGTATTTCCATCACCATCGGTGCGCCACGGACTGCTTGGAGAAGCATGGTTTTAATTGCACGGATTCTACATCAACTAAGCGTTATCTCAACCTCGCAGATAATATTGTACCAATGCGGATATAATTGTCGGTGCTGCTTTTGCGATGACCTCGTGATCGGTGATTAAACCAGTGGACGCTTATTATTTGTTAGTTTATTATCTCTTCGGTATGTTGTTTGACAAAGAGTCCACTACACTGTTTGATGGAGACGGGGAAGACTGAATGACCTTTACACCAATCCGCTAAAAAGAGAAAGCTGTCAGGCTTCTTATTGCAACACCGTATTGGTCTCTGCTGAAGGCTCTGTCAGAAGTTTCGGACGCATCGCATACTGCCTAGGGACAAAATCTTCATTCTCTATGCGTTCCTGGAACAACGTGGGTATATATGTATTTTATCCGTTTGGCTGCTGAAACATTGGGAACATATCTGCCTTCAACTACTTCGTATGACCAGAATGTCGGCTCGAAGAGTGAGCTTGGCCATTTTCTCGGTGGCTGCAACTGTACAGTGTTGTTATGTTTGGTATGCTGATCTTTCATGACTCCAAATTGGTTGCATAAGCGGGATATGTTCGCACATTATGCATGTTAAAAATGCAATAAAGAAATCTTCGTAACTACACCACTGCTTACCTACAGATGAACCAAAAATGAAACAGAGAACTATTTTAACTGTTCTAGTAATTGCAGTTTTGTAATAAACACATCCAGCTAATTGTTATTAAAGTGCTTAACAGACATTATATTATTGACCTACATTTCATGAGTCACCATGCTGTTCGTCAGCAAGCCTGCTGAATGATAAGAGCCACACGTACAAAAACGCGGTTCTGGGAAAACAGCACTGACACATTCAATTCTGCGCTAATCCTTTGGTTTCCGCGCAAGTTCATTTGACTCACCTTAGCAATGAGAGATCCCGAACGCACTTTTCTCAAAAGCGTCTGGTCTTTTGATGATACGGTCATCATACTGACGTTTGACCCTACGCGCAGAACGGGACAAGTGTGGATACAATAAAAACCGTATAAATAAGGAGACCGCATCGTATTTATTCTGCATCAGTCTGTGTTTTTTTGCTTTACCTGAGTTTTTTCTGTTAAAGTTAAATATAATTTATTATGCATCTCACATGGCTCATTATGGGATTCATATTTCTGGGCCATCTGCATGGAATTACGGCTCGTACAAGTCGTCATAATGTTAGGAACAGCATGATTGTTCTTCGCAGTTGTTTGAAAGATTGTGCACAATGCCGGACGTTGCTGGGAGCGCACTTTCACCATCATCAGTGCAGCAAGGATTGCCTCGAACAGAACAACCAGAGTCCTTCTGATTGTATGGATCCTTTGGCGATTAGGCGATATCTAAGACATGGAGTTTCTGTAGATATGGGTGACGTGCTCGTGCAGACAACTTGACGCTGGACTCTCCGATCCTTCCAGTTCTGTAGTTTATGGTATAACGTTAATGATCTCTACAAGTTATGCACAGCATTAATATGTTTCGGTTGATATAGAAAAGGCGTCATTTTGATTACTGATGGCACTAACGTTTTGTAGGTAAAACTGTATGATCAGTCAGTTGGAATAGATTTCTGTAATGGTTTACGACGCTGTATCTGCTGTAATTCTACAAGTACCGTAAATAAACAATTGCACGAAATGCAGCAGTCAAGTTATACGTAGCAGATGAACACGTCTTGCCGTCAGCCGATACTGGGGTAGAATAAAAGGCGCGCGATCGATACCATATATCAACCCGCTTGTTTTTCGTATTTTTGTTAACAAAAGTCCCAGTTTACGTTCCGAGTTTACTTCGACTGAGCTGTACAATTACGACAACGATATCGAAGACAGAGTAGTTGAAAGGAGATTTTCAGGAAATAAAGTGCCAGATGTGGATTGGTAAGAGATGCCTTAACGTGGAACAGCGGGCCGTGGAATCCGTGCATACTGAAGAGGAACTCCAAAGGTGACCTAGTTGAAGCTCCATTTGGTGAGCAGTTGCTGTAACCGTCCATTTTCGATGAGTTTCACTAAGGCAATGTTCAAAGGACGCAACACTGGGGAATCTACAAGCACGCAGCTTATAGAGATGATTCAGATTGTACAATGTCATTCTAATGTCCAGAACTAGCTATCTCCTTACTCAGTCGCACTCCCATTGAGAGGTATGCGGTGCTCAACGCCGTAGGATTGATAACCAGTTGACCGTAGGAATTCTTGACTAACTCTTGGACATAAATGTCTTCGGCCACGTAGGCCCAGCCCCCTTGCTTCACCAGCGCCACTCCCGCATTTGCGTCCTTTACTACCGAGGTTGGCAGGTTAGCTTCAATGCTGGCCCAGATCTCCTGCGCCAGTGGATTCTGAGAAGGCTGTAACGATATTCGCACCATATAGATCATAATTATCCATTGCCAAGTTTAATTCTACTTCAGGCTACTGTACGTAGCTGACGCGTTTCGCCTCCAAGCATTAGTGAGAACCAGCACTCCTGTACTGTTTTTTATTTGCATGGTTTTAATTAATTTCTAATCGATTATTAATATATTTTAATTGCTTTAACAAGGTTTCACGTAAATAATACGCCACAAAAATCAGAGAAAAACAATGTGCGTAACGCAGCTGTCTCGCCCGTACGCCTGACAGCCAAATAGAAGATGCAGTGCAACTACCCCTACCTTAAGATAATTATACTCGGGGCCACTAGCATATTTGATACCGGTCAAGGACGCATTCGCCTGGCTGACGATCACCACACGGTCTGGCATAAACGGGACTGAGAAATCCATGGCCGCTAGCCTGGCTGCCGTAATGGTCATATCGGATATGATGATGTCAGTTGTCTGAAACAAAAGTTCATTAGCAACAATTCCGGTGTTGAGAAATCTTTACGAACGCTTAATAATAATAATGATGATTTATTGTCTTGCCGCAACGGAACAACGTCCCCTCTGGGCGTCAGACATAATTCGGCAATATTGCAAACAACCATCATGAAGTGCAAATTGCTCAAGTTCAAAAAAAAGGAAAAAGGCAATCGATGGAGATCAAAAGAACAGACATAGAAAAAAGGTCATTCGACAGCAGATCATAAAAACAGCACAGAAAACCAAGAAATTAGTACAACCATTTCCTCACAAGCACATTGAAGGCTTACGTTGGCAATCAGCTGTCCGATCATTCCAATCCAATTTCCGTAGGCATCTTGCCGTCCGTGTTCACCGCTCGTCTCGAGGGAGAGAGTAAACTGTAGACCAGCCGTTTCTTTCAAAGCGTTGACCAGATCCCAGACAAAGCCACTGTAGGAGCCGTCGGGGTTCACTTTTAGGAAGTTGCCCGTTGCAGTCTGTAGGTAAACAAATGTGATCACAATTGCCATATCCAATTAAACGATGAGACCTTACCGGGACACTGAGGATGCGATAAGTTGCACAACCCAGACTGCTATCGGTTACAGGGCAGCTGCCCGACTGGCAAACTGCACTATGCAGAAACATAAGACATGCGAAAATATATAACGCCATCATATTTCCCTCCATTCTTCAACGGTCGCTGAGGTCAAGATATGCAAGATGCCACAAATGATTCTGATTCAGAATCTCGGTATACGCTTGCCGGTTGTATGCCGTATTAGGCGGAAGTTTTCTTCTCGTAAAACAGCAGCAACTACTATAATCATGTTGTACAGCTTCTTTGCGATAACCTCATTTGTGCAAACTACGGAAGTTCATGCAGAAAACTCCGACTCCCGGAAATGCGGGCCTTGACCGTGAATCACGCTGTCTGTTGCTTTGGGCTAGAGAGGTTGTGTATAGATCACAGTCGACTGATGTACTTATTTCGAGACGCCATAGACGATGAGAATCTAGATGCGCCAATCTGCAGCAATCTTGTCTTGTACTGTATTGTTGCGACTTGAGGCGCTTTACAACTCAATTTCCATACTCTTAGGCAGTATCTTGCCTTCCGTGAACACCGCTCGTCTCGAGGGAGAGAGTAAACTGTAGACCAGCAGTTTCTTTCAAGGTATTGACCAAATCCGCCCGTGTAGGTACCGACAGCGTTTGCACACCTTGAAAGTATCATGTTTTCACCAGCATTTCACCTACGTTTGTTTGGTACGGCCTTCGGACTCTTCCTTTACCGCGTATGCACCAGTTAAACAACCAAGATACCGTCTTGTTTTGAGTGACGTTTTTTGCTAACTGGCGAAAAGTACCTACTGGATAGAAAACCCCTAACAAGATCAACACAGTGGCTGTTACGGTATAATTGCAGTCTGTATATAAGTAGATATAACACTTCTACAGTCTATTTGTGCTTCGAAGAACATACTTGTACACTAAACATACGCAAATGCACATAAAACAAAGTGTTGCACAATATATGTTTTTTGATAACATTATGGTTTGAGAAGTGAGATCACAGATTGTATCGGTCCAAGCGCTCCACAGTGGTCGTGAATCCGTCAAGCAAACAGTCCCCATAACCGAGGGGAACAACAATTACAGAAGCGTCGTTTTCAGTACGTCCGCTGTCCGAACAGATTAAGGTGGATCAGTCCAAACAGAACCACTGTGAGCAGCCTCCAACTGCACGCCAACCTGGGCAGTCCATTGGGAGATTTTCTCTTTGGACTGCCCTTGGCGTTGGACGCTAGAGCATCCTCATCCATTTGTTGACCGTCGTATAATACTGAATTAAAATCTATAAAAGCGACACATTGCGTTTGTAAATAATGTAACAAATAAATCGATCCGATACGCGCTTTAATTGATATGTTGTCAGTCTTCGTTGCACTCTTACCGGCATCGTATCGTGGCAGTTCCTTCTCTGCAATCACAAAACAGTGCGTCAGCGGTCTCGAATAATTACAGATTTCCATGTAATTAGAACGACCTTTGCATGTAGACAGTTCGCTGCGTATATCAAACAATTACCCGGTCACATGGGCATGTCTGTTGTTCTTACCAAGGAGCTTGATAATTTCTTCCGTTTTCCCGTTATGATTCCCGGCCGAGCATCGGTACGTATGCTTATAGTCATTTTCATCCACTTTCTTAATGGTCAGAGTAAATTTCTTCCGATACGGCGGCGATGTGTTACTGTTGTCGGTTTTAATGTCAAACTTGTCGCCGTTGGAGAGGACATTGCTGTCCTGGTACCACTGCATGGCCGCGGCAGGAAAGGCTTCCACTTCGCACTGCATGGAGACACCTTGAAAAATTTGAATTAGCGGCCAAGATGACTACCTTTAGTTCGATAGAGTCGCCTTTCCATACGCCCATGTATCGAGGCTCCACCCAGATTTTCGGTGTGACTAGAATCAGACACAGTTTGAAGTGGTGCAAAGCTAAAGGTATAAAGAAACGTTTAATTCGTTACATTCGACGTTGACGCTGATTCGCTGGCTTTTGGCCGGTGGAACTCCGTTGGAAGCCATGCAGATGTAAGTACCCATTTCTGTGAAAATCAAGAACAACTTTCAAGGCGTATTGCATGCGTATCGAGACGTTAACATGAACTGTACTAAATTTGGTTTTCATGAGGTTTTCTTGCACATCCATTTTTTACTCTTTCTACTAAATATCAGATTTTTTTTCTACTGGCTTTATATAATAAGAGTGTCGGGTGCTTAATTTAGACATACCTGATCGTTTTATTTTGGGAATGTGCAGAACGGAGCCTTTGTATGTCCGCACTGCAAAAAGTTGTATAAAGACTCAAAAATCCAGAGAATCGTATACAGTAGAATTGGTATCAAGTTTATCAACGATCATATACACCGCTCGCTACAGAACCGACAAAGCTAACGTGTACAGACAGTATAGTGTATATGATAAACTACCTCGATCATGACCTCTGGCGCGAATCATTCCGCCATCTTCCCGTTCCCACGTTATTATGGGCGACGGATGGCCGGTTGCCTTGCATTTGAGTGTGACGTCGTTCTCTTCATGCGCGAGAATCGTTTCGGTCGTGTCCGCTGAAATTATTTCAGGAGGTACTACAAAAGAGAGACAATCAATGGAGAAATGACGGTGTTCCTGTATCTGCATACGCTTGATTAACAAAATCACAAAAGTACCAGTGTAATCTGTTGTGACACTATGGCGCTTTTGCTTACTTGTTTTTGCTAACAAGAACGTTATTAATAGCGTTACTTTAATCGTTTGCCAAGGACCGTTTTTTTTAATAAATTGTGCAAAACGATAGGACTGTTGATTTATGAATTGCAAGAAACAAGGTTGTTTCCAAAATCATTTTTAAATGGTTTTTTTGTACGGTGTGGTACTTAATACCGTAACTGTGTTATTATTAACGGACAAGTCAAGAAACACAATAAATAATTTTCAAGGTTTTGAGCACTGTTATTATATGTGTAACATAATAATTAACAGATCAGAAGGAAAAAACTCGGAAATTCTTCCTTGTATTCTTATACCAAACCGATTACATAGAGCCCAATAAAATGACGCGTCTTATATAAGACAAGAAAACCGTTAATCCGAGTGGAAAACCCGTGTTCAACCAGTGATATGATTGGATGGCCATTAGTGGCGCTTCAAGGACAAATTACACTTGCCAATGTTTTTCTGCCGTTATAAAATGTTACACACATTTACCGAGGACATCCAAGGCAGCTTTGAGTTGAGCAAGGGGCTTAGTGTTGAAGCGGCACGCATAGATACCACTGTCATCCGGCTGGACATTTTTAATATGCAGAGTAAATTCCAGCCGCTCATGCTGGTGGACACTGATACGGGGATTATCTTGGACGATCTGCTTCTCAATCGCTATAATGGTCTGCGTATCCAGTCTAATCCATACTAACTGCAAAATGCCACACACATAAAAAACCAGCTGATAAAAAACACTGTTGTACGTTGATCTTCGGTCATTATTTTGAGGAAACGAGATGCTGTGCACCATGTGAACAACACAGACAATGGATTTCTACTCCGTACTGATATTATAGAATCTTCTTAGCGATAGCAATTTTTTACGTTTCAGAGCTATGTACTTCAGCTTTTTTGTGTAGTTTAGCGCTGTAATGTCATGAATGTTAGCAAAAACCGTTACTCTATGTAAAACTGCCATACTCGCACCATGTGATAGGAAAATACGGAATAAAGGAAGAGAATTGTTTATTTATGTTAGAAAACTACCTTTACGTGCACTTTGTGTGCTAACTTCTAGCTTGCAAAACTATTTTTTCTTGTATAATACTATGGACTCAAATTTAATACTTGATTAAATATTGGATTATTAATGTTAAAAATGTGCTAAAAACTCAAAAAAGACGTGTTCAAAAAGGGAAAATTATTTGAAACCGTTAAACTAAATAAAAGTGCAACATTTTGGGTTTGTTTTATGTTTGTAGAAAATATCGACGTTTAGTTTAGCATTGAAACGTAATACTTCCGTACCAATATACGTTGAGATACGCTAACAGCAGGTAATGCTGGCGACGTAATTCGAGTACAGGGAAACATTTTTTTCCACAAAACGTCGACGAAACACATGACCACGGGAAACGCAGTCGGACAGCACGGTTAACAATGGATTTTTTTTCCAAGTTGGACAGCGAAGTATCCCACTTGATAGGGCAACTTATTTACCGGTATATATACTATTCGAACATACCTGAAGTTTACTCGCGCTGCTAGTGTGGACCTTGCTGACTTTGCAGGAGAAATGCGCATCATGTCCCTGCTGAATTGTCACGTTCTTCATCGGTGTGGCAAACTCTATTTCCCGCTGTTTACTCAGCACTTTGCCCTTGCCGTTTTTCTTTCCTGTTCAGTGGACAAAAAAACAACACATAACCCAGCGCTCTTAATAAAGTCAACGTATTAGATGCATATGGTCAGTAATATCTTTTTATTGCTCTTATGGAGCTCTTGAGGAAAATGCATATTCATCAGTTTAGTGCTTCCTGTAGGGATCGATAATATAGCCACGTTTATACAACGGAAGAGCTTGACAAATATGTATGGTATCATAATCACATACAATACAATATCAGGTATTTTAATACAAAACCGGCCGAATATTTCTAAACAACACGTTTCACAAAAACGACGAAATACTGAATAATCTGTCAGCTTTTTCAGCCTTTTTGGATCAAAATTGATCTACATAACTTGTATTTCAAGTCACACTGTTCTGTACTGTAAACACAACTATTATACGTTGATGAATTTTTTAGTATACTTGTTAAATATTATTATACGTTGATGAATGTTTTAGTAAATTGTATTACTTTGACCTCAAAACACTTCATTTTGATGTGTTTTCAGTGTAGATAAAAAATGTAAAAACTGTACAAAATGTATTACTTACAAGGGTAGTAGTATTCAAATAATAGTAGTATTTTTAATTTATTAGCAAGCGCCCTGGTCCGTACAGTACTCAATAACATCAATTCAAATATAAAAAACTTATCCCGGTACACATGCGACGGGACCGTGGCCAGGACTAACTGCACATTGCCGCGCATAATCTCAATGCTCAAACGCTAAAACAAAAAACATGTCGAACGACTTTCCACAGTTCTTAAAAACAGTTTTTTACCAATATCTTTTAACAAGAAAACAGCGGCATCGCGCCACGTAACAAAAGACGCACACGCCAACGGAACGAAAACACGACGATCCAGAATAGTTCTGTACTTACAGTTCTTGCGCAAGAACGCTTCCTCTGCAGCTGCGCCGGCAGTTCTCGACATTTGAAAAAAATATTTTTGATTACAATTTTGAGTATACATAATTTTGAGTAGATAAAATACTGGATATATAATTCTATAAAGTATTGAATATATATAAAATATCAGATATTTATAAAATATGCAAGCGATATATATAACGTATTGAATATATATACAATTTGAAGATGCATATATTATATATAAAAAGATTATTGAGTATTTGAATACAGTACAAGTTTTCTGGCTTCTTTTTACATCAGACAGATCCAAGCGCACTTCGCCCTATATAAACTGGGACATTTTCGCCCTCATGGTCATACATTTCCTCCAGCCCATTACATAACCCAACACACATTTCGACACCCTACAAAAGCCGTCGATCACGGGAAGCAATAACTAGCAGGTGCCGCGGCGGGCTGAATGTGTGTCGAGTTGTTAGTGTTTAAAAAGCACTTTACCACAGGTTAACCTCCAAGGCTCAACAGGAAATGA
>JAQGAU010003479.1:0-13131 GCA_034698045.1 Paramacrobiotus richtersi
GTTATTCTTCTTCTGCACTGGTGCGTGTAGTATTGTTTAAAACGGAAGACACTTCGCAGAACCATTAGGGCATATCGTTCATATTAAGTTTATGAGTTTTTTAGCCAACGACGCTTGCGTACGGTGTACACTGACACTAAACTTATTTCAATTTGCCGCTGAAAGCATTAACAGCAATGGCTGCGGCCCAGCCGCACGTAAAACCAAGATATACTTGAAGTATATCTTGGTAAAACCATGCAAACAGTTTCTGTTCATTCGGTGGCCTGCATGTCTTTTCTATCTTATTACTGAAGAAAACTGAAATACTAGCTTTTAAGCTTGATTATACGCATCTTGTTATTCATAAATAAAATAATACCATCATTAATATTGACGACGTTTGAGGTTTGATTAGTGTCGTCATTGTTTTAAATTTTTCCAAAATGACTAAAATTAATAACGTTTCCTTTTTCCAAATCACAATATTATATCATTTACTGTACAGTCTGTGATGTACGTGAAAAGCTCCTACAGTTAGCATTCTATAGTGCTGGAGTGCATTTTATATGATAAAAATGGTCGTAGTATATTATGTAAAAAACGGTCTAATTTTGCAAATGTTTACCCGACGATTTTTTGTTCAACGAACCTGTAAAAATAGTAATAAAATGTATAGGTTTAAGCGCAATTATGCCACTACTGCTTTGGATATATCTATTAACCGAAACAAAACGTAGAGAATGGTTATACTTGCGTACGGAATGATATATCCAGCTGAATGACATGACATTAACACAACACATCCAGAGCACGACTGATTAAAATGGAATTTCTGGTCTGCAGTAAAAATATCCAGCAATTCGTGTTTGACCATCTTTTTCGTTGGTCTGATCGATTCCACCCCAGCTGAAACAGTTTCTATTCACAAGAAATAAATTTTCGCTACGTGTTTATCTAGAACATTTTACCGTATATAAATCTGGTATTGCATCATAATTTGAACGTTATGGCACTTGTACTGCTTAAACCGGGCCCTCTAGATCATGGAAATAAGCCTGGATATTGTATTACATAGTTACTTTTAGTTCATTCAAGGGATATTTTCCACGGAGGTTGACATTATCAGCCTATCATAATCATAATGCGGTAATCCGCTGCTAATCGTTGCTTCATGGTTAACAAGTTTTGCTTTCGAAATTCGTAAATGCGGCAGTATCTTTGCGCAAGCCCTGGTGGCATATTAGTATCCATGTTTAAAAGCATAGTGATTTTGCGACTGTTTTATATATATATTCTGTGGTGATTCACAGAAGTACTAGTATCCTAACTAATCATTAAAATATAACCCCTACTCCAGTACTTTCCAGTAATAGCCAATATGATACAGTTTCGTTTTTGCAGGATCGCAGGAAGCTGTCAGCGTACAACTTCCGTTTTGGATACGACTCAATGGGACCAGAAAATGTAAATCGCTCCATAGTAAGCTATAAATCAACTACTATGGTGCCATCTTCCGGACGAACTGATTCGGAAGGGATGTTCCAGGAGGACTTCCGTACCGAACAGCGGATTCACAAAACGGAGCGGTAAATAAGTGTGCCAGCATTTCGTTATAACGTTATGATTACAATGCCAGTATATGTGTACGTATATAAGCACTTAATAGTAGAAGAAACTTATTATGCCAAAGATATATAACCACCATTTGCAATAATGCATACAATTCTGGTTGTGATTATAGTGCGAAATCACCTATGCGGGACATCTCCGAATCATCTTCTGACGAGACTCTGATCGAAGCAAAAGTTAAACGTAAGTATATCCGCCAATTCCATCTTATTAGTTTCGTGTTTTGCCGTCATTCATCGATGTACCGTAGATATGGCAGCTCGCTCATCTGGGCAAAGACTCTGCAAATTTCACCTTTGCTGCTTGGTCAATCTGTTGCCACAACTTTATTTTTATTTCAGAGAAAAGGAATCGCGACCACATGCTTAGCTCTGAGGAAGATATGTGCACCACGAAAAAGAGACGGTCACTTGCCGACAATTCGTTTCCGGACCGAAAGTGTGCGTATATACATCCATCCATCAAATCGGACGAAAACCCCAACACACAAAGAGCTGGCCAGTTTCTACCGTCGTTAAATGCCACAAATTCTGCATTATACAACTTCGGCATGCCGATTGATCGGGTGCCCTTTAGACCAGACGCAGCTCTTCCCAGTTTTCCTTCAACATACATCTGTAACCCATATTTTGCCAACTGGTTTTCATCGTTCGGGTAAGAGATAGACAATACTGACCAAAAGTTAGAGATGTAAGATCGAAGGCTGGATCGGAGACAAAACCAAAGATTGCTTCTTTATGAGCCCAGAAAATTTGTGCATTGTACTGGCACATATGAATCACATTTTTGATAACCAGTGCTCCTATGCGCAGCATGTACACGAACACGGTATACAATGTGAATTTGGTTTCCTGTCACTTATTGTTTCTTTTGCAGCGGTATGCATCCGGAAATGATGGGCTCCTATTCGAAATCTATTTTAATGCAGAACCAAAACCCAGTTCATAACCCATTTCCTGCTGCAACCGGTGGGCCACCAGTTCCCCGTAGTCCACCGTGTTCTTTATCAGTTCACGAACAACCCGATGCAGCTGTTGCTGTCGATTCCCGTACGTTGAGTTTCGGTTCATTCAACAATCTGTTGTCTGTATAAACTCGGAAAGCAAATATTAATAATTGTTTGATGCTGCCATTATGCTAACACAATAATAATCCGTATCTTATAGCCATTTAGTGTTGTTACTCCTGTAGACTGGAGTTTATAACCTCCTTTGTTAATATAATAATTTTTAGTATCGTCGGATACGTCCGGATCGTCAACACCATCCACGCTGCAACGGTCTGATAGTTGTAGTACGGAAAACTCCCAAGAAGAAGATGTATCACAGCCCCTGGATCTCACGTTGGAACGGGATGTATTTGCAAAAGCAGAGTCTCACCCAAGACCCAGTTGCAGTAATCCACCTGTTGTTCAGCAAAGCATAAGGGTACTTTGTGCGGGGGCATCGCGATTCGACAGCCCTTTTCCCAGTATGATTGTGGATGGTTCTAGGAAGTCACTGGCGGTAAGTGTGGCCAGTGGTACAAAATATGATGATGCTAATTCATGTGCTAACGACGGTACCGATGCACTAACTGACGTTAGACGAAACGTTTTTTTTTGTGTTTTTGATAAAGGTCAAGAATGACGGGCACACTGCTTGGTCGGGTTTAAAACCATCACTGGACATCGAAGCGGAGCATTCCACAACCTCTTCAACGAAGGAAATTTTGTAGTTGATCGAAAGCCGGCTGTTTTGTTTCACGGTTCATATTATAAATTTTACACATGGATGCGAATTATTATTTTCTTTTCGTGCACTATACTGTAGTACCTGTCGTTCTCGAGGCCGTTGGGCATTTCTGTATTTTTTACAACAATATTTGACTTTGTCTTCCTTAAATAACTACATGTCAAATTTCATTTTTCATGACTTGCACGGCAACTCGAAAGTTGGGCTGTTCCACTTCGTATCTGTATGCCGATCACAGAGCATAGTAACAAAAACAGCGCGCTGTCAAACTTTGTAGTGTCCGAGCTTACAATTAAAAAAGCAGCTAGGACATGATAAATCATACATTTATGCATACCGGCTACGCAAAAAAACCGTGAAGTTGTTGAAACAGACATACAAAACTGTGCGGACTTCTGACTGCCCTTGTAATTCTACACTAATTATCGTAAGCGTACACATCCAGATAATTGCGCAGCTATATGGGTTCTAACGAGACAACATCTGCGACAGTAATTACTGTAACAACAGCATGGATCGCTCAACATTTCGATTTAATTGCAACGTGGTGACCTTTAAGCAACAGCGCAAAGATGATGACGTATCAAATCAGTTTAGCGCAAGTTCTTCGAACACTCAGCCAGGAAACCATACCAAAATTAATTAAGCAACGCTAAAGTAATCAAATATCGAGTACTCATTGAGCGCAGATTTTAAAACAAGCAGTGAGTGTAGGAATCTAAAGGATAAAACGGCGTTAACGGAAATAACTTCCCCATAGCGGAATGAATTCCACACGAAAGATAAAATTCAGTATCAAAGATAAATTTCACCCATCAGCAAATTGGTACAGAACATGCAAAAGGGTCTCTGATGATCGCTTAAACGATAAAACATTTAATAAAAAGCATCCAGGCAAAAATGAGGATCATTCAGCCTTCAAGCGGGCTAGTTGCTTTTCAATTTCCTCTGCTTCGTCATCCAGACTCTTCTGGTTAACACGGGACGCTTCTCCGACCTTTGATCGAGAAGGGGCAGGGGCTTTTGAAATCTGCATAACCGGGAAAAAATTACATCGGAAGGCACAAAGCACTAAGTGGCTAACGCAGAACTCACTTGTCCACCGACTTCGATGCCAATTTCGTCCAAAATCCTGTTAACAATGGAATTTTCTTCGCTTTCATCACCCGATTCAGTGAGAATATCATCCAGCGTGTCGTTTACTGAAAAAACAAAGTATGAATAAAAATCAGCCTCTTGATTAGTAATGTAAACATACTCATTTCTTCAGACATATCCATTTTTGAGGACTCTTTAGAGAACTCTTGCATTATCTGTCCGACTTGCTGCGGGCTAAGCTGCTCGTTCATGTTATGCATGGCCTGTAATGCAAAACGGGATATGCCTAATTCTTATGCACACTTTAACGGGAACAAAATTTTGGCCATACCTGTGTGGTGCTCGCCATTGCTTCGCTCATCTTGACATTGGACGTCATCGTCTGTAAATAAATATAAATTTTTACTGAATCAAACATTAAAAAAAAATTTCTCCATTAGCTTTTTTGGGGCAAATTCACGGTACTGACTAGCTAACTCCACAATACACATTATCGGATGTTTAAGAAAGACAGTTTTATACCGTGATAGTTACTGTTACAATCTCAAAATCTAAATTCAACATTTTTCGTTTTATCGCTGAAATGACTAAAATCTGCTAAATGAGGCAGATCTGACGAATCACGGTTCACCCACCTTTCCCTGCATTCTAATGCCAGTAATCTGGGAATTGGCTGTCATACTTCGTGTCTTCTGTTTCCGCAAGGCAACCAACTGCTTGACAAGGATTTTCACTCCCTCCTAGAAGATAAGTCATATTCATCAAGCGCACACAAATTACACACTAACGGGATCAATGAAACAACCAGGAAGTAAGTAAACGTCGGGCAAATGGTTCACTTACAGCGTTCTTTCCGTCCTTTGCCATTTTTTTAATATCCAGTTCCTGTGTAGCATAAAAGGCTATTAAAATGCTGCATATTTCATAATAAACAAGTAAATGAACATGTAAATGCAAATCAATTAAAACAGGTAATTCAATTCTTTCGCCGAATTTACCAGCTGTTTTTCTCTGCGTTCCAGTTCGCGACGGTCTCTGTCCAACTCCCTTTGCGTATGCCGCAGAGTTTTATCCTGAACTTTTATTTGCTCTGTTAATAAAGCACAAAATTCAATACGGGTTTGAAATCTTTCGCCACAAATACAGTCTTCAGATCGCGTATGACGGCCAATATCCGATTCAAAAGAAAATTGCGAATAAAACAGTTAAGTGCCACCAACTATGTTACAAAACTTGGTAATTCAAAATTTCAAATAACTGCATTTTGGCACAAACCTTTGATGTCCGGCTTCTTTTTGGAAAAAAGTCCAGAGAGAGACATTGCCGCAGATGTATCACAACCGAAAGGGAAATAAGAGGAACGTCTCAATATGCTTCAGATCAAGTTAGAGTATGAGACAAACCACAGGTTGTGGAGTAACACGTCCGAGTTTAGCAACCAGCTAGAAAGACGAAGATCAAATTAATAATATCGATAATCCGTGGGAAAACGACCAAAGAGATAAATTTCTCTTAATAAACTTACAAGGAACAATGTACAATCCCACTGCACATTTGACGGATGGAATGCAATTTTGAATTTTGTGAAAATGGAATGCAACGATCTTTTATCCGACAGCATTAAATAGGTGAGTCACCAACATGACTCAGTCAACGCTACTGATCGTGACGTCACCGATTCGTGCAGTTCTCCCGACCATCCGACAAGTGGGCAGGACGGTTCAGGTTACGATTTCGATCTAAGGTTCGGTCCACGATCCAGACCACTACAAGCCCGACCGCAAGCTGATTATACCATTGTTGCTTAAACCGTCTTCAAACTGGAGAGCGGTAAGTGTTTCTCAAATTCTCAGCTAATGCTTCCGCCACTCTTTTATTAATATTACTATTTACATATATCAAACATTTCAGTAAGTTCGCATTTCGTAAAAGTTAGAAGCCCCCATAATGCTGTTTCGAAAGCTAAAGGACCTCCTATGAAGTGTCCATCGCAGGGAGCTAAGAAAACAACACGGGTTTCAACTGGAAGAACATACTGTAATATGTACTGAAATCGGTGATGCTTCTTTTACATTGTGCTACTGTTTTCTAAAGAGAAGCTGCCCCAGTGCACCAAAACAGTTTATCCAATGTTAGCCTCACAGGTCAGATGCCAACGCTAACTTTTGTTCGGAACACAAAAAATGAGACATGCCGTACTGCGAAGCATAACCGTCCGCACTCAGCAATAATTATGTACCACAGATTTCTAAAAGTAATCACAACAGCCTATCAGTTGATTTACATGTTTCTTCAACTGTGACAAAGGGCACTCCATCTGCCTTTGTCTCCCGTTCTCTCCAGTTAGCTTCCGGTTGGCGATAATTTAGCAAGTTCTTGAACGCCAAGAGGTCCGAGTTTTTCGAGAATGGTCATATACGACTGCCTGAAGGAAAAGTAAATAAATTATTACATCCGATTAATCGAGAAAACGGCGTTGAAGTTTAACTTACCGTGCTTTGGCAGTCTGATAGGCTGGATAGCTCGAACTTCGTTCAAACATTTGCGTGAAAAATGGAAGAACTTCAGACAAAAGCTCGGGATAAACCGGCGCCATCAAGTCCAGTACCGTAAACAAATTCCCAGGTGGAGTGTTGCAATGGGCAAGACATTTTGTCCGTACAATCTGAGTTATCGACATTCTACAACAAAAATTTTCCAAGTGTTAGGCAAACAGCGTATGTAGCAGCGTACAAAGGATGTTGAATCGGTGGCGCGAAAATTACAGATGAGCATTCAAACTTGGCAAAATACCTCAAAATTCAAAAACGGTCACGCACCAAAAGAACTTACTTGACTGCATCCGAGCGATTAGTTTCGAGCCAGTTTAGCGCCGTTTGGATCAACTGGAGACATCCGCGTCCCACTGTCTCGCTTCCTTTCAAATAGGTCTCCAGACTGTTGGCGAACACACACTCCACCACGTTATACTGCAGCTCGTTTTCCGGAAAGATTGAGAGAATTTTCGAAATCAAATTAACGGCAATGGAGGTGTGCTGCGGAGGTGTGACCGGCGCGAAAAACGACCGGCATATACTGTTTATGGTGAACACCACACTTTCCGGATTGGTAGATGCGATTTTCTGCACCGAAACCTGCAAGAATCGCTATGAAAAACAAAAGAGCGGTTCAGAAAAAAAGACTGAAAGCGTACCAAGAGAGGATGCTGTTCAGCGGGAACGTGTGCGAATTTCACCAAATATGTCCGAATAATGTTCTGCAGTAGATTAGAAATCTGCGGATCGTTATTGACATTCAACTGAGCAATTCCGGCAAAATATAAAGGAAACTCGTGCTGGATGCTGTGCAAAACAGCACCATTGTCCGGCGCAAGCAGGATGTTGTTCACAAGCTGATGAAGAGTGTTGTTCAGTTTGGCGCGCACGTATAAGATGGACGAACAGTGCTGCAGTATCCAACCAACGGTACTGATAGTGGTTGGTACCGGTTGCGCTGATGGTCCTGGTCGTAGTGCACTCGCCACATATTTAACGAGATCAGCAAAATAAATCTGAAATCTCCTCTGTAGTGCCATCTTTTGGTCGAACGTTTTAGCTTGTTCGAAGGCATTTCCACAGCCTTCAATAAAACGGCGAAATATCTCCTCCGATCTGGCTCTGGCTGGAAACAGCGACTGTATTTCTGGGATTTTAGAAATGTGCCTGAAATTAAGTTTTACCTTCCGAGTGCAAAAATTGCAGAAGTGACGGAAAAAAAGAATAACGTAGAGAATTGTTACAAAATAATGATGAAATCAAATTACAATGTACCACAACATTCTGCGAAGCCTCCAGAAAAAATGCGACAAATGCGCAACGACAAACAAACCAAAAAAGCACAAGAATGCAAGAACCAGAAACAATATTAAAAATAATTCGAATTTTAGCTTACCATGACAATCTCACGACTGCTTCACTGTATTCTCCCAACTCCAAAATGCATCTTATCCAACTGTGGATAACTCGCGATTCGGTCCACTGGTCCTTTTTCAGAATTTTGAACACGTCGGTCAAAGGAAGAATTTCCGCCAGAAAGCGCACAGTCAAATCCGGATGGACTTCATCGACCACACCAAAGGTCTGGAATAATCCAGTTGTGTGGTCGTTAGCATTTTGGCGGACAACATCCACACTGAATACCGTGAACTGAACGGCCCAGGCAGAACAATTCACAGGGATTTTTTGGCTACGATTGACAGCGAGACGCCGCAGTGTAGGTAAAATATTCGAAAATAGAGCATTCAGAAACGTCTGGTGATGGCATGCAGACGAAGATTTCAGATCAAATTTCCAACGCGGAAAGTGTTCAGCGTAAAGATCAAAAAGTAACTGCACTGTTGCATATAGCTTTCCTTGTTTGGTTTCATCCAGAGTAACCTGAAAAAGATCGTTAAATCCGTTGTTGATGAGGGGAGCTATCGCAGAAAGGCACTCCGGGTTAGGTGAAAATAATCCCTCCACGGTGTCAAAATATGCAATTATCCAGGACCACAATGAGCTGATCATTCCTGCGTCAATACGGACTGTTTTCATGTACCTAAAAAAACCACTGCATCAGTTCAAGGACACTGCTATACATTGTGCACAAATGCTTACCGGCACAGTCTTTCAAAGTCCACTGCCAGTTTTCGCACCAACTGCATGTTATTAAGATTCGTATTCTGGTATAACAATGTCAAAGCGGCAAAGCCTTTGCAGACGACGACAGATTTTTCCACAGAAGATTTGGTTGTCCAGGAATCCTCGCCCATAACTTCCACAAGCTGAGAAGAGAACTCAGCAGTACCACCTAATCGTCCAACCAGAACCAACATAAGGTCAAAGAAGCGGCTCCAGCCGGCTGTGGTAAGACTCTCAAAGTATTTCGGCTGAAATTTGGCCAGAAACCGCCCTTTAAAACGTTTCCATGCCTGGTCGGGTGACTGGGATAATGACAACGCCAATGTTCTGATGAACATTTCAAAGCTTGTTTCACTTCGCATTACGACAACTGGATCAACTTCATCTACACCGAAATCCTTCCATTTGGAAGCCCATTCAGTGGCGTTTCTGTGTAATACCTGGATACTATCCACAGAATTCGGTTCCAAAGAAAAATTATAGTTCTGCAAAAAATGGTTCAGGATCTCATTCGGTAAAACACGGTACACCAATAAGTTTCATCTTACGGTGTTCTTTAAAAAGAAATCGGCAAGCAAGGCCACCGATTCGAGCTGAGCGCTTCCTGTTGTTTGAAGTCGATAAACGCAGGCTAAGACAAATCGAGCTCTTGATTCGTTCCATGCTGATTCCTACGACGTAAACCGTAAATCTGCGGAATTCCTTTGAAAAGCTTTTCAAAAAAAGTGAAACTGAAACGCAGATTCGCCACTGATCGCCCGTTAATTTCGGCATAACATACCACAACTATAGGGCAGTCGCCTCAAGATGCAATGCACAT
This sequence comes from Paramacrobiotus richtersi, assembly GCA_034698045.1. Lineage (NCBI taxonomy): Eukaryota > Metazoa > Tardigrada > Eutardigrada > Parachela > Macrobiotidae > Paramacrobiotus > Paramacrobiotus richtersi. Next base: position 9,921 of record JAQGAU010003479.1, read on the forward strand.
TTCTCACCAAATTCACGAGTATCGGCTGCAACATCTTGTTCGTTACAAATTTGTCAAAAGTGCTGTTAGAGGCCAGAATCCCTTCGGACAGACAGTTCGTCCGAGCCGTTTGGGAAATGTGATATAACAGCCAAAGGGTGAAGCAGTTGACATCTTCGCCGATGTTGGGAATGCAGCGCATCAGTAGCGTATCACTTCCTGTAACATCAGCTTTCCATTCTGGCGCCGTACCCATAATTTACCCAGTATATATTTATGAAACATCACATACTGAGCATTTCAGTACTGCTTCTCGGAGCTTGTCGCTTGAACGACTCCACGGTTTTTCGTATAGCGTCCGGAATACAGGACTCCCCGGAATGAGAGTCGGCAGAGCGGTTACTTATTGTTAATCGTTGAATCAGGAGCAAGCAGGCCGCTGGACATGAACATACAAAAGGTCTCGACACCAATTTTTGGAGCCAGTTCGAAGCTGTAAGCTGCAAATCGACAGAACTGCTCATTGGGTCAAAATTTTAAGATGTAATCGAAATATACTTGAGAAAACTGTTCGGCAGCCAAACCAATAATGTTTCGGAAAGCCCAGTTCGAGATATCCGTAGAAAGGCTAGCGGAATTCTCCACACTTTCGACACATATCACATCCCGATCCAGCTGCCCAATTTCATCTGAAATGTTTTTGACGGTCACGGTATCATCCGACAAAATGAAGAAATAATGAACTACGCACATGGTAGAATCCGCTGAATTTCGCTAACACAAATCACGGCCAATGTGACAAATTCCAGGTGGGCATGATATCGAATGCGGGTTGTACTGTTATCCTGAAAAGTAACACATCTGATACTGAGCAGATCACGAAGCTCAATCCCAAATACCACATAACGCAGCTCATGATCCATACTGCGGTAGGAAGCATCGTCCGGCATGTAACCGAGCTGCAACGCAATTCCCCGTATGTAGCCCCAGAATTCCCGCACCACTCTTATGTTTGACTGGCTATCCGCTGCGTCGCTGTCAGAAGTGTTAGAACTCAGAACAAAACATAAATAATACAAATAAATCATACCAATAATTTAGACATCTCGTATTACGGAAATTATGCTGGAAAACACTACTGTTCAACTATTAGAAGTACTGAAATAAGAAAGCAGAAATATCCGATACATGATTCTGTTTGGTGTACTGTACATGTAAAAACCAGTAATAACGTCGGATAATCTTCCCGCTTCGCGGCTTGTGACCCATGTTACCTTTTCATATTTGCCACAGTTCGGACGACATGCAGGGTAAACATGCACAACAACCTTCGTATCTCCGACGCCGGACTCGGATGATGCTCTGAAAGAAACGACAATAACCCGCACGATGAGTATCATACAACCTCGTTATATGAATAGTAATGCTCCTGCGTCTGTTAGCATTGTACCGTGCAAGTTGGTCGGAAATGGTTGATGTTTGCGCATATCGCCTATTTTTTTCCTAAAAAGATAAAAAGAGCCGGATATTATCCCTGTCCCATATTGCCTACCAAGCTAACATACCGCAGTGCCATGTAACGGTCTCGCAGTGTTATTCCAACTACGGAACTCTGCTGGACAACAGGTACATATGCGAACAGATCTTCTTTATCCCAGTTCAGCTTCTCAGCCAGAAATCTGCAAGACCGCTTATCAGTCAGTTACTATGAGATACTTCACAGTAAAGTAATAAAATTTGTGAAAAACATCCTGTACTTAATAATTTCACACAAACTTGTTAAGCAAAAGGCTATGTAGTATGAGTAGTCCCAAATGGTAATCCTGATCACTGCTACATGATGGCATATACAGGTATTCAAATACCAATAATTATTCAGATTATAAAGATTATTATTGTCTGCTTATAACGGATTATTTCAAGAAAATACAGTTGTTTAGTAAATTCGTAAAAATTACTGTTTTGTGCGTACCTGTAAAAGGGTTCGCCAAGTTCTATCCTCCTCCACTCCTCAGTATCACATCCAAAAATAGCAAGTGGACAAGAAGACGACATGATATTATACAATAGAAAGATATAATAATTATTGAAGAACAAGATTATTTATTAGTGTCAGCTGGCTGATCTTGTCTTGCAATTGGCAAAACAAACGCCACAACATGACAAGAACGCTACGGCGCGGAGCAAAGAGAATCTCCAAGTCTTTCTTGCTCCATTCAGAGATTAACGAACTGCATCTGCTAACACAAAAGTTTTAGCAAAACTTCGTGTAGTTCTTGCCCTTCGTGGTGTCTCTATCGTAATACAAAATCACTTGAATATTTGGTTTTTCAGACGGAATTACAACTTTTTTGGCGTAACACTGTAATGTTTACAACAGTTATTTACTGTAGGTTGCCGCTCGCATTTCTGTCAGCAACTGCTGCACGGGGCGGCTGGCAACATTTCCGAATGGTCCTCTACCAAGGCGGTTATGCAAAGTAGATGTAGCCGAGCCGCGATTTTTCAAGGCCAGGTACGAAAGGCGGGAGGAACTTTTTAGAGACGAAAAGCGAAAGACATTCTTGTGGCGAAAAGTCGAGGCAGCTTTCGGGATTAAAGGAGGGAGGAACGTCGGGGACGTGAAGCTCACCGACAAAAATACGTACTGGAAACCAGTAACCAGTGGTCGCTGCTTCTCCTAGGCCTTCTTTCTATTATCAATTGCACACTTTAGTCGCAAATAAAGGGCTTCCAGATTTACTGTTTTTAACCTGGATGGACATGGAAGCTCATCCAGGGTTCCCATGCACATGTAACCCCCCAAAAGTGGAAACTCCAGTGCGTGAGGCGTCTCGCATTGAAACCGCTCATCTTGCATTTGAGGCTGATTAATAGCACATGCCATAAGACCGGACTACAAACTTATCCAAATTCTTGCAATACTTTTAATCCGACAGAGATTTCGAAACTGATTTCGACTCAATTCCAAGATAACATTTCAACACCAGGCTATTTTGCAGAACCTATAAAACAACCCCCCCTCTCCCACAATACAAACGATATAAAACGGTGCGCAAAATCCATTAACTGAAAGTGTATGGATCGCACTTAATCAAGAAATAAAACCGGATCGGATACATGCTCCAAATATAAAAGCTTTAAAAGTAAAGCTTCAAGCAGTCTGACTAACATTTTTCATCTCCATTAAAAAGGCTATGATGAGACAGCGGTTTTTGCGGCTTCCTCACGT
>JAQGAU010003480.1:0-13129 GCA_034698045.1 Paramacrobiotus richtersi
CCACAGGTGGAATGATTGTGATCCTCCAACGCCTCATACCTGTCTCTCGGATGGTAGGCTGCCTGGTCCACTGTGCCACTTTGCTCACTGTGAAAGATACACTAGCAACTTTTCGAAAACTGCCGAGAATAGAATGTGTCCTTGTGTGGGAAAAATGCCGCTTTTGAATGTTTCCATCGCAGCCACCTCTTATTCTCGAAACAGCGGATCCCATCATTAATTGATCTTAGTAAAATAAATGTCTCTTCTCTAAAAACGATGCTAAGATTTCATGTATCGTTTGACCGGAACACGCTTGAGACATAGCAACAATGCCTGGTGCTAATACCTACCGGTGTCCGAGTATTACGTCTGCAAGAACGAGGAGCTAGATAAAATGATATTTTTTCACATTAAAATAAAGAAGAAGAGTCAGGCAATGGAAATCAACAGCAAGAAATTTTCTTGTCTGTGCGGTGTGTCAGCAAAAAAATCGGACGGGGAAAATCAGATGTTGTTCATGTTCAAAAACAGTCGTTTTTGTCCATTTTAAAAAATTCCACCTACCCCTCCCAGGGGACCCTGACGCATTTCACTCTAATGCCGCTATTTTTTTCTGATAGAGGGCTGAAAGAAACGCCGGAAAAAATTGTAGTTCGGGACATCGGGCTGGTACAGCCAAATCAGTCGCAAATTATCCTGATTTTGGTTGGGACAACATTTTTTGACTATGGTACAGCATAGTATACACCATAGTATGACACGCATGTCATACTATGGTACAGCAATAAACACGTTACAAGACGGTTTCAAATGCTCGATGGGTAGTGACTTGGCTGCGTTCCTTAACAATGCAGGATTCACTGTTTTCAGCTGTTAATGGAACCCACAATCTCGCAATGCCCATATTATACTGAAACGTAGAAAGTGTTTAATAGGGATGGTGATAAGGAAAAACAGGAATTGTTCGATGTTATTCTACAACTTTCTCTAGTCCGACAACGAACGAAATGTCTTCTACGGGCAAGACGCTGCTCCGAATGACGTACCACACGCAATGGACATTTAATAAATAACAAAGGTAACTGTACATAGTCTTGTTGATTCTGGGAAAGTTAAAAAACCGCATAGACATACAAAAAGATAAGAAAAAGTTAGCTATAAGGCGAAGAATTACAGTACAGATACTGTATACGAGAACCGGTTATGCGTACTAATTGGATTACAAAAGAGACAGCGATTGATGGTTGCTCGTACTAAACACTCAAGTTAGCATGCCACGAAAACGTACTCCAAAAAGTGAGAAGCGCCCATAAAACTGCCATAGTATTGTCCCAAAAAAACCATTCTTAACAATCAAAACCAAGTTGGGACCACAAGGTGCAATGTGGACCCGACAACCAAGAAGAAAAGCACAACAATCACCCACACAAACACTTTAACAGCTACCCGAGTTTTGTCCTGCGCGGGTTCAGGTTGAGGCGACGGGGTACAAATGCACGCTGCCCCGGCGCAGGTCATGTGGCGGGTGTCGCCCACAGTAATGGAGACGCTGTTGCCGTCGCCGGGTCCGTGTCCACCGTCCCGATGAGCTTGATCCTCGTTGGCCCGCGCAACGGACCGGATTAGGCCGCAGGTCTTCGCACCGGATAATAACCTGCAAACAAACCATTTGTATTATTATTATAATACAACGTACTATTTTTATACTATTATATTATTACCATTATTATGAAAAATAAATATTAAAGAATAAAATAAAAACAATAAATAATTTCAAATGAATTTTGTGCAAGGAATGTTGAAAGACAAAAATATGGAAACAGAATACAAAACGAAGAAGGAACGGTACGGAATAATAGTCCTTGACGTGGCAAACCAGCGAAGGCAGTGGGACTGATGACACTTGAGGATCTTATTAATTACTGTACATGGTCAGGTATACAGTTACCTCTTGATTTTAACCGACGCGCCATGGCTGACATCGTGAAACATGGATTTGGCCGGATCACTGATGGTTTTATAATTACCGTGCCCTAACTCCTTGTTCTCGTCATGCACCTGCTCCTCCGACTGACCCTTGTTGGCTACGTATACACTACCATCCGCCTTATCTGCAAAACAGCAAATCAACACAGAACTGCAGAACAGCAAATCAGAAAAGCGTGCAGGATGACCGAAATCTTGTGAATCACATTGAAGACGGTACTTAAGTTAATTATACTGTCACCAGTTGGTCATACATAGCGGAAGTCTAGAATAAGCCATGCCACTGCACTGCTGTTTTACGAAAATCGTTGAAAGTGGCCGGAGCAAAAGTACCGATATTTGTCTCTGCGGAATTCTGAAATTACCAACTGTGTACCTGCTGGCCATTTGTGCAGATTAACTTCCATCTTCGTCAAATCCCCACTATCCTGTTCCACTTTGTTATCCGGTCCTCTCAGTAGTTCACGGGACACTGGAACAGGATCATGCGGCTCCAGCTGAAATTACAACTTGTATCATACTTCGACGATGCTGGTTGAATCTCGCATATGATCTTAAAGTACAGCGGAATCTCGCGCCTATATGGTGATAAAATGTCGCGGTGCTGTTACCACTTCCGACGTGTACCTCGACCACTTTGGGAGTGGGCCAAACATCCGCATGCTCCCGCTTCATGCGCGCTACGAACTCTGGTATCGAGGAGCTGGAAGTTATACCAGTAAACGCTGCACCTGCTGAAGAAGCACACGCTGTACTGAAATAACCTTAGTTTTGCCTAAAGCAGAATCACCTTCCGGTCCATCCACTGACGGTCTGGAGGATGGGTCAGGCAGTCCCATCCACTGATAGAACGACATCCCGTTTTGTGCGCCGGCCGCCGCAGCGACATCAAAGGCACTCTTAGCTGATGTACTACCTGAAGAAGAAAATGCTTCCTACAGTAAACATTTGCGACCTTTGCTTTATGTGCAAAATGGTACCTGCAGGCGTCTTTATTTTGTAGCACACCGCGCACCGGTCTAAAGTGCACACGTCGCGATGGGTAAGGATCCGTTTCAAAAGTGCACAGTTGGTAACTGAAGAATCAATGAGAACAGATACGTAATCACACATTTTGTAACATCCGGTCACGCGAAATTACCATGTAAAAATACAGCGAAGGATTAAAATAACAGATTACTCAAACCAAAATCACCGAATTATAATGCCCCAGACCAATTCGAAAGCAAACAAACGGCACAGAATAATTGGATTAGTATGCTGAACATCTATGTATTGTACAACGAACACTTTGCAACTTCAATAGTTTTCTTATTGCAAGGGAAATTCTGATAAATTTGGCAGCCGATACGACTCACTTTTCGGCTGATTTGTCCGAAAAAAGACAGTAATTACAGGATTACCGTATACATGTATGACGCGCATAAAGAATAGTAACCAAAATTCGACGATGTCTAGCCGAACTAATTTACAACATGATGGTATGATAATTAATTTTGCGAGTTTTTCTACGACGTGTTTACCGCTGCGGCGGCATCCTAAGCCAATCATAGCTCCGTACATCGATTTATTGCCTCGGGATCTTACCAGCGCCATCATCCGTCAGCTGACCGGCTGCCATCACCTAAGGATCGAAACTGGACGGCCGGTGGGAAAATGTGGATCGATGCGATCGTATTTGTCGACACTGTGAAGTTCCTGAAGACGAAATGCACGCTGTTTTCCATTGTCCGTTGCATTTGCCAGACCCACAAACGCTGACGATTATTACCCCAGATCTCTTCGTGTACGTCAAGCACTGCTTGACCAGCGAAATGCGGAATGACGATATGGACCGGGATACTCGTGCCATTGGTAACTTTATTCGGCGGCTGCTGAAAGACGTGAGGGACTGTTACCATGGACGGCTGATACTGGATGAGGGGATCTTTTAGTCCCAGGTTACTTACATGCTGCACCTCGTTGTCTGATGTTTGTCCTTAGGATCAGTTGTTTGGTTGATCAGTGCATTTGCTATTTTTTTTCCTAGTATGTTTTATTCTTACTACATTTTTGGGTTGTACGCAAAGAGTAATGCCATATGCAGATGCATGGCACCTGCTGGACCGAATTGGCCTTAGGAATAAAGTTGTTGTTGCTGATCGTGCTTGACGAATAGTGTCTGAAAACAGCCAGTTTATTTAACAACCCAACCCTACCATACTATTCTCTCAGCCGATTTGGTCCGCATCGCGCCACTTGAATCCAGTGCTCCAGCTGATCGGACAGGATCTCCCTTATTTGACTGACTGTTGAAATCAGCCAGCGAGCGCTGCAAGTGGTTGGCTGTCACTTGATCGAGACGGACTGCTGACAGCAGCTCAGCAAGCATCGGCACTCGCTGAGGGAGGTCATGGCGAACCCAGTGCAGCACGCCATCCAGGACTGTCTCTTCGCTCTCCACGTGCAAATAGTCAGATCGAAAGAGCATCACAACCTAACGCCAAACAGCACGCACGTTGTCGACCTGTCGATTCGGTTGTGGTACAAGCGGTTCGCCGAACACTCTACCCCACATTATCTAACATTAGGTGTGCTTCGAAGCAATACCATATCTTTATCCAGCTGCAGAAAGTCGGCGCCCTGTGCGATGGCGATAAACAGTCGCCAAATCTGCATCATGATCTTTTCAGCCAAATTGGTCCGCTGATGCAGGTCCGCCAAATGATACGCCATCAAGCAACTTTCCGGTCCCAGATGGCGCCGCAGGAAACTCCAGCAGGTTTCCGCCATGGGCTGGAAATCCACAAAGAGAGCGGCTTTCAACAGGGATGCCACGTGGGCATTATTGATGTCCGCCGTTGAGGTATGTGCCTATTTGACCAACCTAGGATCAACAGTTCCTATGAAGACTTCTCCCGGGCGCGGTAATTAACTGCACGCGACGACGTCCAGCAAAGGATGCGATCAAGTAATAAATCACGCTTTCGAGACCGAGCTTCCCGAATTTGTCACCAAATGAACAGCGTATAACATCTCAGCTCATTACGTGGATTAGTCAGCTCGTTTGTACGTACATATCCAAAATAACACCGGGAATATTGTGGAGCTTGATCTTGTCCTGACGCGATTCCTGCATGGTGGAGGTGAACATAAAAGCCTCGAAGTACGGACTGCAAAGGCTGAGAACCAGTCGACGCGCAGGGATGTCCTTGGCGTTCTTCTTGCAGCCTTGCAGGGCAACGTCACAGAGATGATAGGATACCCCTGTTGCGCATGTTCCACAATTCTTGGCCCCAGCTAAAAACGTCCGCACTAACTCGAGCCATGATGCAATATTGATGGGGACCTGAAGATTCCGGAAAGCCGAAAGAGATATTATAAAAATCCACAAACTGGATTAGGAATTTAGGAGAGTAGCGTAACTCGCAATTACACCTTGAAAAAAGCAAACTCGAAAAATTTAAATAATTTTTTTTTAGAGTCTATTCCGTTAAGCTGAGCGGCTGAGAAACAACCAGTTTTTTTCCGATTTTCATTTCCTGTTACGAGCGTGAATCGTGCTGACATCGTATGTATTACGTATTAACGGGCCTGGCCGTATTAGCTAGTAACAAGTGTACGTTGCAACTGGACCATACTACTGTTCTGGGGGCGGGAATAGGCAGAATCGGCGTTTACAGCGCGAATCACAGGTCAGCAATGACTCAGCATGGTAGATAAGACAAATAAGATGGAGAGTGCTGTCCGCTGCCTCGGTGCAGCAACCCAGCAGGCCATTCTAACAAGAATCGGCGTACGTACTGCACAACGCAACGACACAACGCGGATATCTGGTTAAAATCCTGAACAATTTAGTCATCTAGCACGTACTAGCACGCCTCAGCGAGGATAACTTTCGGCCCGGCCTGCCATTCCATTTCCATGCTGAGTTCGTTGCTCTTTCTAGTGACAATTTTCGCGCCATCCCAAAAATGTAGAATTTTGATCTGATTGCTAGTTGTCCGCGGAATCTTCTCCGAGACTGTTTAGTTTCTAAAGTTATTATTGGGCTGCCTCTGTCGACTGTCACAACACCTTTCCCTGACTCTGGACTGTATTGGGGTCCTTCCGATATTAATCATGGCATTTCGCGCTGTTGTCAATGATTGTAGTCTGGAACGCGAGTTGGGGAATCTACGGAATGATGGGATGCATTGCGACGTGTTTCTTCAGGGCTGTGAGTCAGACGCAACGGAGATTCCTGCCCATCGTGTGGTTCTCAGTGCTCGGAGCCGCTACTTCAGAGCCATGTTCAGCTCCAACATGCTGGAATCCCGTCAGGAACATGTACAGCTGCACAACATTCCAGGGCAAACCCTGCTTATGTAAGTATCCATCTTTACAGAGTGAGCGTTCTGTTCCCGAGAGTAAATGAGAAATCTTGTCCTGGGAATGCATTTCATACTGTTATGTTTTCCGCCTTCACACCGTACACAATAGATAGGAATCCGAAACGTTTTTTTTATTCGACCGCCTCTTATCTATGTAGTGTGTACCATCGCCAGTCGTCCTTGTGTTTGCAACTTTTGCTTGTACAGGTTGGTGAAATACGCCTACACGTCAGAGGTGAACATCGACGAAGCCAACGTGGAGTCCCTACTGGAAGCTGCCATCTTTCTCGATCTCGAACTTCTGGCGACGAGCTGTTGGAACTTCCTGGGACACCGCACCGACCCGGACAGTGTTTTGCTGTTTTGTTGTATGGCAGAATTGTATCAGTGCAGTGGTTTGGAGACGGCCAAGACGCGGGCATTGCGACATTTTCCAGCAGTCGCACAGACCGAGAAGTTTCTGCGGCTGGAGAAAGACACGGTAACGTTTTGCATGGGCACGCTATTTGGTGCGTGTAGGAATATACGGAATATGTGAGAAGGATCTCTAAAGCGCCGATCTACTTGATTGCAGGTGATGACACTAATTGGATCGGACAACATCAACGTCGAGTACGAGGAAGTTGTACTGAACGCTGTATTCTCTTGGATCCGCTATGATCCAGCTGAGCGAACACCGATGCTGACGGAATTGCTGTCCATGATCCGGCTCGCTCACGTAGACCCCAATTACTTGCACTACGCGGTTGCCGAGTTTATTGGTCAAGTGCGACGCTGTGGTGCTGACCAACCGGAGAAGATATTTCAGTTAATTGAGGATGCGCTCTGTGTCGAGAGCCAGCCGAGAGAGTCATGCGGTGAGAATATAAACCATGAACTGGGTGTGCGCTGGTAAAGTGAACTGGTAAACGCGTACGAACTGGTACAGTGAACGTCTCTACTCGGAAAACATGCACTAGTGAGTGGCATTTCGCTGTGGTTGTAGAATTCTTACATGTAATTGTGGGATTCGACAAGAAAGTGAAGTGCATCGATCCGCGGAGTGGACGCGGCAGCCTTGTGGGCGATTTGCCGGATGATTTCCACGTATCCGGCTGCGCTGTGATGGACCGCAGTGTATTTGTTCTGGGTACCCTTAAGCCGGCTTTTCACATCCCTTTTCATTCCCGTCCCGCGTTGTACCGCTTCCACCTCGATCTTGGCACATGGACGCGGCTGGCCGGACCGGCATCGTCCCATGATGACGGTTGCGTCGTAGCGCTAGCAGGGCGCATCTACGCTGTGGGCGGCAGTCAGGCCGGCAGCACTGTGGAATGTTACGATCCCGCAGCCAATTCATGGAGCCTGGGTGCCGGTTTGCCACGGCCGCTGTACCATTTTGGATTCGCCGTGCACCAGGGCTGTCTGTTCACGTTTGGGGGTCTACGGTCACCGCAATCTTGGATTATCGAAGGTGTAAAGCGGTACGATCCACAGACTGATGTTTGGACTGAGTGCCTTGACATGTCTGGGCCACGTTATGACTGCTCGGCTTGTCTAGGAGATGATGGCATGATCTACGTTTTAGGTGAGGGTCTGTGAGTTTCCATGCTGTATTGACTCGGCTCGGTGAAGTTCGTTTTTAGGAGGTACACCCTTGGAAGACGATCACCCTTACGATCAATATTTCCGTGAACTTACCTATACATTCGATGCGTATAGCCCGCTGACCAACCAGTGGCTGAGCAGAGGTACGGTACAAGCGTTGCATGACATAGCAACGACCTCAGATGGGATCTCTCTCCGACATGCGTGTTGTTCCGGGCAAATGATGTGATCCTATTTGGGTTAGATATTCAGAAATTGACTTATTCTTGTTGTTACATGTATAACCTTTCTGCGCATAATGTCCCTTTGCTCTGGTAGGTGAGGTGCCCTTCCCAAATCGGGGGATTGCCGTGCACGCTGTGGATGGCGGCGTTTACGTACTGACAGCCTTTGACGAGGATTACTGGGATTGTTCGGATGACGGCATCCAAGCGTACGATGCGAGTTCGCGTACGTGGTCATTCCGGGCTGCCTACTGGTCACCACTGTCCAGCTCCAAGTGCGCGGTCGTCAAGTTCAAGAAAAGTAAGCAAATTGCACATAATTCTCAGACCGTATAATATACCATCCTTTTCACGTTTCGAAGCGCTCCTGTGTAACGATCCAGTCTATCCGCGCGTCGTTATCGAAGGCGAAACAGACGGTCAAGAGAATCGTTGGAGTGGTTTACCTCAGTAACGCCGCAACCTTCCGTTTTGCATAAGCGTGCTTTGTTCTTTATTTCATTAGGTTTTTCACGAGTTTACGTGGCATTCATTGCTATGGTTGCGAACTTGCGGTGGCAGTCAGTTTCAGCCACCACACGTTGTAATGATCGGTTTCCTAAGTTTACCTTTCGTTTTACGTCTTCTGGTTTTATGCTTCATTTTTGACAAGGTAATGTGGTAGGATTCCCTGTAGGAGTACAGGAGCAGTGCTTGTCCAAAATCAAATACGCCCGTTCCCGCGTTGCTTTTGTCAATAAAATTCCTGGTTACTGGAAAATGATTTTAAGTGAAATTCCAGTATGCGAAGGTTATTACTGTGTCGCTCGGCAGCGCGCACAATGACAACGTACAAAACATGGCAAACGATCATAATTAGTGGCAACAAAAATGATATTGATTTGCTGACAAAACGCTTTAATCCGTTGGCTTTGTAGCTGCTGAAACTACTTGATTACTTTAAAATTCATCTTTCCTTAGAAAGTAAAAGCCCAGATTCGCCTGGTTTCTGTAAACTGCTATACGTAGACATGTAATTATAAATAACTATATGTGGAAGTTTGTGACGGGCAAAAAAGTCGAACTTTGCGGCATCTTTGACCAACTTGTGGAACACGTTTTTGCACAAACAAGAGCTACAGAATTGTACGATGCAGATCGGTTTCACAGTAGAGTTCAGCAATGGACTGGAAAATCCAGTCCAATCCAGAATATGGATTGGATTGGACGGATTTGAAGAACAAAATTATGGTTTTGGACTGGATTTGGATTCCAGTCTGGTACAAACGGCAGAAGCAGGCTCCAATGTTTTCCCGGTTGACGGTTAAGTTAAGGAAGATTTACTCAGATATTATTATCTTGCTTAACTACTCGTACTCATTTCAAATAACACCCGAAGCGAAACAATACCTTCAATGATTAAATCATAATGCGGGAACACAAGAAGTTGATCAACCAGCTAATTGCTGTTGGGATGGGTAATATGCTGTGTGACCAGTTACAGTAGAACTAATTAACGCATGCGAGAATTTTGTAGCTTGACTATCTGTTGCACATTGACACTGACAGTATATACCAAACGACATTTTCTGCATAAAATCTACACATTATATCATCATAACAGCACGTCCTGACATATTGAGAAATTGCATTCGTATCATACGGTCAGGAATGCACCTACCAGTAAAGACACATGAACCGATCACTCATCCAGCGCATTTTATAACGTTAAGCAGGCACATGAACCGATCAGTAATTTTTTAAAATCCTACAGGGAACCGATTCTCCTCATTCTTTTGCGTTTTGTTCCCGAAACCAGCCTGATCATATGCAACAATTACTGGACTTCTGTGTTTGAGCAGCGATCTGAAAATGGGTTTGAAACAAACACCAATGAAGGCAGAAAATGGGCCGTGGCTACAATAATCAGGTGCTCAGCAAAAACCACAACATACGCACCGTTCAAGCGGCGTCATCTCCGTTAACATTTACTAAAAAACGTCCACGTAGACAGCATGCCAGGGAGTTTGATTGGTGTCTGTTTAGTCGTTGGCGTGGGTTTAGTCGTCGTGGCTAATCGTTCATTTTGATGATCGACATTGATCGTTAATTTAAATCCTTCACAAAAGATCGTGACACCTCTGCCTGACATGACACAACGATTTCCACATCTACAACTACCAGACTGACTGGTTGATGAAAATCAGTACAGTAAAATCCAGGTGAAGGCGATGAAGGTGCCACCCCACCCTCAACAAAATTTAAAGCCCGTGGCGGGCTCAGTCAGGGTGGCCTGGCGTGGTGTTTCGAGAGGTACCGCCATAGCGAGCCTGAGTTAAACGGCTCTTTCTGTAGAGCGGGGAAAGGGGTTCAGAAAGGCTCGTCCGTTCCAGTGTTGGTGTGGTACCGCTGCAGCAAGTTGCGGCACGAGCCTGCTGCTTGCAAAATACTCTATGTGTTGACACAGGGTGTAGTGGGATACTACTATTCTGAAATCTCCGGTTTTTAAGCCAAATGCCTTAACAGTTTCAAAAACACACTATCCGGGAATTAATCGAGTGCTTAAAAGAAAAATACAGTACTGTTCAATAAGCGACCGTTGCTCGCTTCCTGTGGAGTGTAGCACGCTCATGCAAGTAAAGTACTTGTCTGCGACAGTTACAGTCTCCATGCACGGCCTCCGTTGTTTCATTCCGGTATAATGCTGTTCGTTTTTCAGTACAGTACAAAAGTTAATGTCAGGTTGAAGTTAAAGTGCATTTTATCATGCGTTGTCAATCTAAAAGCGATCGCAACGATAAACATAACACCATGTTCTGCGGATGAGCTGGTATAACGACAAACGGCAAATATGGGCTCAGTGGCGGAACATGTTAGTTAACGGAACAACGGAAAACATGGCTTTAAGTTTGAGCATTTCGGTCTTATTGGCTTTCATCGGGATTGTTACCTGTCAAGGTAAGGAAGAACACCCAAAAGTGTAACGATCGATGTTCAGTGTTAAATAACGTCCTTTACTTCTTTCAGAAGTCTCATTCGAGCCGGAATGTACCCGGCCAACAGAACCCGCACGAACACAAAGTCCACTACCATCCTTCAATACCGAGCGCATCTGGTACAGCGAAGAGGAACTGTACGGCTTGGATGAAACTGAAATCGGATGCAAAGTCGGGCCACGGGATAACTTCTTTATTGCCTTTTGCGCCGCCAGCTGGGAGAACATTTTTCCTTGGAGCAATGCCACGCGACGGATCGCCGAAGTGTTCCCCAATCGAGGACTGTATCTGGGCATGAAATTCCTGGATAACGTCTCCCATAAACTACTGAACAGTGAGCTGCTGGGGCCGGTGAAGAATCAGTTGGTTGACTTGGAAATAACGCATGCGGATGCACTGGTTACGCAGCGAATTCATGGAAGCGGCGTGCTGGTCAACTTGCTCCGACTGTGCATCAAGGAGACGTTGAAGATTCGCGTTAGGAAGATTGACTTTAGCACAATGGCGAATATCCAAGTGAGGACATGGGCTTCATTTTCAGCAGTGCAGAAACTTTAATCCTTCTTTACAGGTCATTGTTTTTGAAAAGTCGACCTTTGCCCTCATTGAACCCTTTACCTTCACCGACCTGCCTGGCTTGAAAACTTTGGTGTTAGAGGTCAAATTCCCCACTATTTTCGACGAGTTTGGCTATAAAAACAGATGGCCTGTTCTCAACTCCACGGAAGCCTTGCGAAGTCTGCGGGAGCTGCACTGCGGTTGTTCGTACACGTGGTTGCGCAACTTCTTGAAGCGGAAGCCAGAGCTAGTTAAAAAAAACCTCGGGGAAACGGCGACGATTGGCAGTTACAAAGCGTTCAGTATCATCGATAACCGGCCGAATGTTCTGGTGGATTGTTCGGTTGAGACGATACAGGATTTCGTTGAAGGACCTGGTACGTGGACCATGGAGCCAATCACGACATACTCGATCAATACCAACTGCCAAGAGGCTGTGTGCTGAACGCTAGCAGCCACTGTTTACGCTCAGTTATTGATGTCCAAACAGGTGTATTAGTTTAGCGTTTTGTGCAACAGTCTTCAGTATTTTCCCACCTCTCTAGGTTATGACCTTTGTATAACAGTCGTAATGTTACAACTATGGGGAAGGTGACCGAACCGAGAGCGTCTCCACTAGGCTTTAATGTAACAACTGACAAAAGCGTACTGATACTGGTAATGATGGTGGTTTACAAACTACCGCCCACATTTTCCGACCGATACAAATTTCACCATAGTGCAGACAGACAGTTTACTGTATTACTATATAATTAGCACTACTTACAGAGAAAGTGGTGGTACTGGCTACAACTGCATGCGAAAGCCAGTACGTTAGTGTACTTTTTCTAGATGATTCGAAGCGAAAAATCTTATACAGGTAAAGCAAAACAACTGTGCTGATAAAGTTTGCCAAATCGGTGCGCGTTGGATTTGTGATTCATTTTTCGTAGATGGTAGACCTGCTAGCATTTTGGGATCCCGTGTCAACTTCATCGAATTTCATCGAGAACATACTATATAATATAATGGCATAATCTGTGTGCCATTATATAATCTGTGCGGATATCGCGGTGCCTTGAAGTAAGTTAAAGATCTGTGTATTATATAATGGCAACTTGACAATAACTCCAGTCCACTTCAAGCCGCGAAGTATGGGAAGGCAGCATGCAAAGTAATCGAATTTGATTCCAGTTCCAGATATGTACTTCGACCGCTAACCAACGGCGATAAGTTGATGTGGTAGTACTATCTAGAATCTTGTCGGCGATGTTGGTACACGTAAACTGTACACGTAAAAGAGAGAGAAAGCGTACGCGATACAACAAAACTTATGACAGCTGTAACACTCCATACATAACAAAATTTCATTAGCCGAAATTTTTTTATTGACTTCCGGTGATTTTAGGTATTATTACATAATTGAACGTTTTAAGCATTACTGTCGCAGATGTTCCTTTACAGATACCCGACAAGCTTTGAGCAG
>JAQGAU010003481.1:0-13128 GCA_034698045.1 Paramacrobiotus richtersi
ATTCGTGCGCACTGTACAAAACGTGGACTAGACATAGTTTTTGATGTTGCAGTTTGTATCAAAGCACAGACGAAGAAACAACAACAACAGACGAAGTAACAACAACAGATTAAAAATGCTTAACAGTCGCTAAGATTGGTATGTTTCCAGAACGGAGAAAATTCCGACAGTGTTGATCACAAATCTTAATACATATTTATTCTTTTTTGCAGATATCAACTGGCTGATGCATTTCTCACCGATGAGCTGTCAGAGAATGCCGTGCATTACAAACTGTTTGAGCAACCGACGAGTGGATCGGGGACTTCTACGACCGACGGAGATGTGTTTATTTTCAGTGAGGGCTCGGTGGTGTTTTGGAACGTCGGCAAGGAGGATGCCGCATCCTTTTTGAAAGCGCTGGAACAGTATGCTGTCAAACCATATTCTCGTATGTATAATGTATCCGAGCTATTTTCGTTATAGCTTCTAACCCGTTCGTCAACAATGGACTATGAAGTTGTTCGTTTCACCGTCGTCAACTTCTCTGAAAACTTACTTTAAGACGAACAGGCGAAACTATTGATTAGTAGCATTAAACGTAAAAATTAAAAAATAATTGATTTAAATCGAGAGTATAAAATTATCAAAGAAACCTAAAAAATAATCGAGAGTATAAAATTATCATTGAAACCTAACAAATAAAAAAATAATTGATTTGAATTGTCAGCATAATATTATCGAAATGTTGGAGATTTTTTACAGTTTTTTATGTTACCGTCACAATTGAGCTGTCTAGATAATGCTGCCTACTGAATATTATGTACAAGTCTAACTTCTTTCGCGCTTTATCATGTGATGATGTAATTAATCATGCTGGAAAAGCTAGCCGACTTATCGGAGAGATTTTTTGTACTTGCGAAGTAAGTTACAACTGCGTTCTGATTTTGATCAGGATCGATTGTCGAATACGAAGCTGAGTATTTGGACTATTCGTACGCGGAGGACAATTCTAACCCCGATGACTACTGGCCCTCGACAGCTCCAACCGCGGAAGATGTGGCAAAATTGATGTCAGATGGACATATTGTTCTGAGAAGTTCCACGGACGCTGCTCATCCACAGTTGCTCAGTTTGGTCAAATATGCCTACTCTGATGCCATTGCGCTTTCCGGTGAGTTGTTTACTGACGAACTTATAGTCCTTCTGATTCTGTTTGGACAGGATTAATTTCCTACTTATTTTTAGAAAAAATGAGCATCTATTACAGCTATTTTCAGCCAAAGTCGTTTCTGTTTCAGTTGTTCGAGAGTGTTCGCTAGCTATCCAATTCTAGTGGAAATTCTGGAATTTTGATAGAATATTTAATTTGTTATGATTTGGAAATATTTCACGCTGAAATTGATCGTATTGAGGTGTGAATGCTGTGATGTTGATGATGCTTTCTTTCTGCAGTGAAATTAGCGATTTACGAGGCTCTCCTGCAGGAGTATGTCGATTCCAGTGAAAACGTTGCCGAGGTACAAAACTCCTTCTTTTCACATGTAGATGCATCAATACAACGTTTCTTCTTCTATTCTCAGGATATCAAAACTCACGGACGGATCAGTCTCTCCAAAGACCAAGTGCTACGAAAAACAGGCGAACTCTTCTTCCTCCGCCACTCAATCAATCTGGGCTCGAATGTACTGGATCCGCCGGATTTCTACTGGGACCGATCCGATCTGGAGACCCTGTACCGTTCGATGTGTGCTTATCTGAATATTGGACGGCGGACCCGGATATTCAATGAGAAACTCAACCACTGCTACTCGTTGGTGGAATTGTTGCGGGATCATCTCAACAACCAGCATCATGTCCGACTGGAGCTGATGATCATTGCGTTGATTTGTGTGGAGGTGTTCTTTGAGTTTGTGCACTATTTCGAGCGATACATGAGCAGCGGGAATTGAATTTGATCTTGTGACTATGTGCCTCGAGAGTAGTGCCTTTGTTGTGAATTTTACTGATTTATTAGTATTTTTTTATTCTCTTGTTTGTATTATATGTCGTTACGTATTGAAACAATGGTCATGGTTGTTTGGCAGTAATGTTGTTATTGTACCGTTCATTTTAGTCAGTATAACTGCAAATTGGGATTACAGGTTAACAGATCAACCAGAGAATGAAACAACTGGATAGTATAGCTGTCATACTGAAAATTAAGAAACTTTTTATTCTAAAAAAACCCCGAAAAAATTCTTTGTATGCCACGCATCGATAACAGCATCTACTGACTCGATGCAATTGCTCTTTCATGCCTGGTGTCGTTTATCGCGGCCGTGTCGCCATACCCTTCACCACGATTCCTGTATCGAATTTATCGCAGTTCTTCTGACCGGGTCGACCGAACCGGAGTGCTGTACTGGATCTCGAATACAGCCTGTGTTTATCGGGACGCAGTTGTGAATCGAGTGGACCAATGGCCCATACGATGTACATCAGTTCTTCCGGGATGATGTTGCGATCGAACTTCGTGTCGTTTGTTTTGAGAGGTCTTTGCTATAACATGATGGTGAGCCCGTTCTCCCGCTTGGTTTCCATTACCTTGAGGTCATCAGTTCCACCGAGCATCGTATCAGCACAAACTCCACCGTTTACGCTGTCGATAACCGAGCACGGAGCTCTGTCAGTTATAAAGTAATCTTCCACTTTTCCCAGTCCATCCCACCATGCCACAGCCATATCCGCGCCGATCATGCTGGATGCATTATCGCTACCGCTGAATCCGAATGCCATATATTCGTCGAACGCTATGAGTCCGGTCAGCTGGATCGTCAGGAAGCCACCCCACACTTCCCAGCTGACTTGCAGCCGTTGGTGGAGATGCTCGCAGTTTTGTAAACGGGGGTGTGCGGCGCTAACCAGTTTGCCTAGTGATGGAGGAACATTCAGGTCGGCAGGGATCATGACCCAACCGTAGCTTTGGTTGTGGACTGGATCCCAGACACTGAGCCAGTCAATCGTCCGAATGGTGATGTCGCCCGGCAGTCGAAGGGTCACGTTCTGACCGGTGTACGGTGGTAGTTTATCATATCCTGTTTCCGTAGGTACCTAACAAAGTTGTTAAATTCAATCTTCTGTAAATAATCTTTATACGGTATGCGTGTACATATAGCCATACAAAAGGTATTTATCGGCAATGGCCCCCTAGTTTCGTATCAGTTGACGTGGTTTTACCTGCCATCCACGGGATGACGGCAGCTGTCCCACTCCGACCCAAAAGATGGCATCGGCCGCACCGTCGAAATGAAACCGGGGAATTGTGACCGTTTTTGCATCGATTACTGCTATGTCGTCACATTTGACGTTGTGGTCCGTTTGCAACCATGAGCCGATCAACTTTGTCTCCTCGCGTGGAACCAACAATTTGTTACGAATCTGCACATCACCGTAACTCTTTCGCTCGCTGACATCCCAAACCGCTAGCCACTTGAATTCACCAATGAACCTGCCAGGTGGAACGGTGATGAGTATGTCTTCTCCTGTGTACTCGTGAAGATTAGTGGTTTCTCCGGTTTCATCAGGCACCAGTGTATCGCCCTGTGATGGCTGACTGGTCGTGCCAATGAAGAAATGCGTATCTTTTCCCAGTCCATCGTACATAAAGTTTTTCAAAAGGAATGTGGTGCGGTTAACGGCAAAGACATTTCCTCGTACCTATAACATTTTCAAAGGCTCGTATAGGTAGTCAAATGCTGATTGGACAGCATTTTGTTACCTGATGAGACTTGCGTTGAAACGAGCCGATTTTCGATCCAAAGTACTGCTCGCACAGAATGTGATGTCGCATTAGAGAGAACAAAAGGAAACATGTTAGAGGAAGTCCCATCTTCTGGCTGTTCCGAGGCACGAATCATGCTGCGATCAAATTGCTACCCACATTAGAGAAAGTAGGGTTCACGTTAAATCACGCATAGCTTCAATACTTGTGTTTCTACTCTCTTCCGGCTGATTTTGACATTTCATACAGCAGGCGGAAGTTAATTATAAGGCAGTTAGTATGTCGATTAAAATAACGTCAACGCCTTGAATTCATTTGCATGCATATGTAATTATATATAAACAGAACACCGTTGACGAATGGGTACGACCGTACGATTTACATAATTGTCACATACCGTAGCTGTGTCGAGCGCTATTTAATATGCTGGTACGTCGACCCTTTTTCATTGTTTTAAGAAAGTCCAAATTGTGTATATTCATGAAACGTGGCAATATGTCTGCAGTACGGCATGGGTCCAAAGACGGGACATTTGCCCGGGGCGGAAACATCCGAAACATGTGTTGCTGCGCCTGCAGTCGTCCTTGACTAGATAGAGCAGCTGTCGGTATTTATTTGACAGGGAGTTGAAATGTAGTTTTCATGTCAAACAACGAATTTCTAGTAGAAAGCCAGTCACTTTTTACACTTTCCGTTGAGAATCATGCAGATACATATAGGTGACATGTACGCATTAGGCGGGGTTTGGACATCATTGGCGGTGTTTCGACATGGACTATTTGTGCATTATGGACTGGACTTGACCGGGTATGAAAACTGAATGGATCGAACATTTCCGGGACTAAACATGAGACGCTCAGACGATAGGTCACCATTTCGTTGCGAAATTAGCGGTTTGCTTGCCGCATTACTGATAAGAAGATATACGTATACCGTAGCTGCACTTCGTCGTTAACGTGCATTATTTTATACAGCAAAGTCGATTGTCCATCAGTTCGGCCTGTAGTGGCTGAACGACCAAAATTCTACTGATCAGCCGAAGCCCCTCGCTAGTACAGTAATCAAGAGAACAATTGCATTGTTTACTCTACCTTGGTATATCTAGATATAGAGACAATGGAGTACTGTTCTCTTAATTACTAGCGAGTGGCTTCGGATCAGCAGGATCAAAAGGATTGTCTGGAACATCGGTCTGTTTATAGGCGTTGTCTGTTTATCGACAAAACTTTATCGATGCTTATAATAGTGTCCAGCAGCCGCCGCCAGCTAGTTAGTACAAGATGACGACATTACGAGAGAGTCATCCACATAGCAGGACACGCCAAACGATGCGCACTACATAATATGTAGAACCAGTACGTAATTTCATTACACATTCGTGACCTAAAAAAGCATTCAACAGTCTACATTTGCGACAGTCTATTAAAAGAGACTGGTGTTTTCCTGTCCAAAGCATGGTGGAGCATACATCGAAATGACCACACCGAGCAGAGCGAACATCTCCAGAAAACCAAAAGCCTGCAAATAAAGACCATCAACAGGCTTGAACCTGCTCAAAATTACCAAACAAGAACAACGGCACGTAGTTATTGCGAACTTACAGCACTAGCACCCGCAGCCGAATGGGGCACATAATCCGAACTGATAGTAGCCATACAAGATGACGATACAAATAAGAAGCATGCCCAGACTACTGAATGAATCATGAGCTGCAAAATAACGAAACTTGTAGCAAACACGACGTAACATTTTCCAAACGCTAACAATTGTTGAACCAGCGCAGAACAGCGCGTAGAACTCTAACATTACGCTGTCTGATTCGAGGAGAGCTGCAAATACGGAGTAACTGACTATCTGATATCTATACAACCCATCTAGGGCAAGCCGGGGTATCCGGATTTGCATCTCCTTGCTATCGTTCGAAAGAGCGGAATATTAATGTTGTAGGTGCTCTAGATCTTCTGTTAAATCGTGCCAGATGCTTCAGATTTCCAAAGTTACTCGAGCACAAAGGCAAAGAATTCCTCTCATCGGCCATCATTAATCCCCAAAACAGCCACTATACTACAATAGTCATATCACAGGGTGGTGGCTAATAACTTCAATGTAGTTGTACGGACTTTTCGCCATATCTTCCATCTGGAGCAACGTTTTACTGTTTTTGATCTGGTAAGATTTGCCAGAAGATGTAGCACTACACAGGCTACCCATTACGCTCTTCGAACGATATCAAAGATGTGCGAATCCGGATACCCCGGCTTGCCCTAGTACAGTCTAGCTGGGTTGGTTAGATACCTAATGTGAAGGTAACTTGCAAACGGTGGACTTGGTATAGTAACCGTCTGCTGGATTCATGGACCAAACAGACGGTATGTTTCAGTATTACAAATTACGATCGCACTTACTATATAGGCCATGACTGTTGATTTTATGTGGAGAAACTTATCAACGGAATACACGGCAACAACGATAAATGCAGCTAAAGACAGCCACGAGGTCACCACGCAAAATTCATGAAACGTTAAGTTTCCCGACTGGAAATCCCAGAGAACTACGTATGCAGCTGAGTTGGATTTCACGACCTCTGTGGCAATAAGTCCAAAGAAAGCCCAAACCTATCAAACGGGACATTGTTAAAGACAGAAGAACACTATCCAGTGTTCCAGAATCGGTTATTCCGACACCTTAACAGAGCAAGCAGCAGACAGCTTGATGTCGTGCAGAACATGTACCTCAGCTACAATGGTCAGGATTCCTGCGGGAGACTGAAGGAAGCGCCTGTTGATAGTCCCGAACTGCCGCGTCTCTGCTGTACAGGAAGGCGGTGCCGTGCTGTCGCCTGGATCCTGTGCTGCGCTTTTGGAATCTACACTGGTTATCATTTTCAAACAGTAGCGTTTGTCTTGCGGAGCAAATAAAAATCGCAAAAATATATACGCGGCGCAGTTTACGATGCTTGATCGTTTACACAGCTCCACTCGCGATGATATCACGCAAAGATATCGGAGGTGTGGTATGGTATCTGATACCTGCAAAGTTGCGAGGATATTCTCTATATGGTCGAATGATAGCGTTCGGTTTTGCTCTGTGCTGGTAAAGGAAACCTACTTACTGTTCAACAGTCAGGCATAGTTCCGCAGAGTTGTTTTCTACATGGTAGGCTGCAAATTATTAATCTAATCTATTACGTAGAGTGTATCAGCAATTAGTAAATTGTTAGGCCGTCCACCGATGACTAACGTCCTGTTGATTTTATCCAGCAATATATGTCGTCACACGCTTGTGGAAAAATGTGTGTGAAATCATCCTTATCATGCCCAATACGATATTAATTATTTATAATTAGTCAAGTGCTTAATTAGAAGACAAACGAAATCAGTGCAGTAATGACAACTTAGGATGCATACATCTTTTTTTCTGTTATGATGTGACGGGCCACCAACAATAGGATGTCGCATTAGTGGGAACAAAAGGAAACATGTTATTAGAAGCCCCATCTTCTGGCTGTTACTTCGTACTTTAGTTGCACTTCATCGTTAATGTGCATTATTTTGTACAGAGTACTACAGACAAGTCGATTATCCTTCAGTTCGGCGCTGAAGTGGCTGAACGACCGAAATTCTAATGATCAGCAGGATCAAAAAGATCGTCTGAAACATCGCTCTGTTTATCGATGCTTATTGGCCAGCTAGTGCAAGACGAGGACATCAAGATAGGGTCATTCAAATAGAGGAAAACAGTAAGCTGCAGAGCACACCAAGCCAACCGATGCATGGTACGCAGTACATCGATGTGGAACCAGTCATTTCATTACACAACCGTGACCTACAGAATCACTGAACATAATCTACATTTGCGGCAGTTCGTTAAAAGATACTGGTGTTTTCCCGTCCAAAGAATGGTGGAGCAAAAATCGAAATGACCACACCGAAGAGAGCGAACATCTCCAGAAAACCAAAAGCCTACAAATAAAGGTCAGCAATAAAGGCTTGATTTCTACTCAAACTATCAGGCTAGCAAAACAATCACGTACGGTACTTAGTTATTACGAACTTACAGCACTAGCTCCCGCAGCCGAATGGAACACATAACCCGAACTGATGGTAGCCATACAAGATGACGATATCAGTAAGAAGAATGCCCAGAATGCTGAATGTACTATGAGCTGCAAAGTAACGAAACTTGTTGCAAACACGCCGCAACATTTTTCGAACGCTAATGATATTCAACCAGCGCTTAATGTGGTGTACATAGAACTCGAACTTCAAGCTTTCTGCTTCAAAGAGAGCTGCAAATTTGTAGCATGAACCTATACATGTAAAAACGGTGGATTTGGTAGTGACCGTCATGGCTGGATTCTTGGACCAAATAGACAATGTTAGTGTATTGCTGTTTCGGTGTTACGATCGCACTTACTATATACGCCATGACCGTCGATTTTATGCCGAGAAACTTGTCGACGGAAAACACGGCAACAAGTATAAATCCAGCCAAACATAGCCACGATGTCACCACGCAAAATTCATGGAATGTAAAATTTCCCCAGTGGTCTAACCAGAGTACCCAATACCAAACTGTGTTGGATTTCACGACCTCCGTAGCAATAAGTCCAAAGAAAGCCAAAACCTATTAAGTGGGATACTGTTAAAGACAGCAGATCTAGAACATTATCCAACGGAATCGGTAATTCCGGCACGTTAACAGTGCAGTCAGCAGGTAGCTTCTTGATGACATGCAGAACATGTACCTCAGCAATAATGGTTAGGATTCCCGCCGTAGACTGAAGGAATCGCCTGTTGATAGTCCCAAATTGCCGCGTCTCTGCTGTATATGGAGGCGGTGCCGTGCTGTAGCCAGGATCTAGTGTTGCGCTTTTTGAATCCACCGTGGCCATCATCTTCTCACAGTACTTGTGGTTGTTTGTATTGTGGAGCAAAAAATGTCTTGCGCAAAAATGTAACGCGGCGCAATGCTTGAACGTTCAGACAGCTGTTCTCGCGGTGATATCATGCAAAGATATCGGAGTTTTGTTCTCAAGAGATACCTGCCAGCTTGCGAGGATAATCTCTATCTGGCAGAATGATAGCGTTCGGTTTTGCTCTGCGCTGATAAAGAAAGCCCCGTTTGCAGTATTGCGACACAGTTCCGCAGATATGTGTTCCACATGGTAGGCTGCAAATTATTAATCTAATCTATTACGCAGAGTGTATTAGCAATCAGGAAATTGGTACCATGAGCCGTCCACCGATGACTAACGTCCTGTTGATTTTATCGTGTTATATATGTCGTCATAGGGCATGTAGAAGATCTATGTGTAATCATGGTTATCATGGCAAAAAAATTGATTACTTACGGCATGTCAAGATGCTTAGAAGACAAAAGAAATACCGCACTGATATATAATTTAGCATGGATAGCGTTAGCACAGCAACTTATAGTCATCTATGGCGTTAGTATGTGCATACAATGTTGTATACTTCTTTTATTCTGTTCTCACCTGAGCAAGAGAAACTGCTCTAAAAAAGTCAAATTCCAGAAAATGCAGTCAGTTAATTAAATGACGGTTAACGAACATATGCAAGTAGCATTAATGTCCAGTTTTGCGTTAACCATTAATATCATAGGTCGAAAAGATACAACGCATTTGAACTGTACTTCTATAAAGGATTTCACGATTTAATCTTATAGAAATCTGCTGGAGCTGTCCATAACCGATGGAACACACGTACAAATCACCATTCCTAATAAAGATAGCACTTGGAGGAAACCAAACACCTGCAAAAAAGAAGAAGTGATTAGACTGTATAGTCGCTGTTACAGTGGCATTTTGACTATGCTGTCTTGGCTGATTTCCCTTCGGAATATGTATAGTCGAAATTTAGTTTGTATGAATTAGTGTACATCTTATATCAGTGTACTGTACTGCAGCTATCTGACAGGTTATTTTTTAGCATTTTGTGCTATACGATTTGCAAAATATTTCTCAAATAAGACTGAATTATTGTCGCAGATGGTGAAACAATTCTATCCGTATGACACACTTACTGCGCTGACGTCCAGAGCGGATACCGGCATCTTGTAAATAAATCGTATACTTGCTGCATAGCTCGATGATATCAGGATTAATATCATCCAGAATATGGATAGAATCATTACCTACAAACGAAAGCGAAGAACATGATTTAATTGTTAAGTGTAATGGGAAAAAATTAATTATAAAATACAATGATTCAGATTTTTTTGTAGTGTACGTATACAGTACATTATTTGACACATTTCCCTTACCACGGTGAGCATCGTAACAGGCAGCAATTTTAGCCATTTATCCAGTGAAAATGCGGCTACAGCCAAGAAGATGGACAAGGATATCCAAGAGGCAATCATGCAGAATTCATGGTAAACAAATTTGGAATGCGTATTCCATAGATTATAATAGCCGTCCGGACCACGTTTATAGTCATATTTAAAGATTTCCGCACTGACCATGCCACAAAAACTCCAAACCTAAGTGTAAATTAAGGACGCATACGCATTAAATTTTATCCTTTAAACAACGATTGTTGAATGGGTAGCGTGTGGGAACAATTGTTTTGTTGAATTAGCTATGCGTTATAAATTTACTAAAAGCGCCAAAAATATGTTAAGCGTATAATATATATATTATGATGTGTATTATAATATCAAAATCGAAGAAAAGGAGAATTTTACATAGCGTATACATACCACGGAGAAAACGGTTAAAATTCCAAGGGCAGATTTCAGAAATTGTTTGTTAACATTCCCAACATGTCGTTCCGGTATATGTCCTGGAAATCTCGGTTTATTTTGGTCAAAGAAAATGGTATGCCCGTGTTCTGCGTTACCAATCATTTCAACAAAATATACGATTTTTAAACGAATAATTTTTTGATATCCGAATAATTCCGATTATTAACGAATATCCGACTAATTCACTTCTATACGGCTGTTGTGTGTGTATGCTTATGCATCTGAAATACAGTGTTAACTGAGTGAAAGTATTCTGCATTTGCAGCATTTCACTCATAGACCATTGTAGAGACTTTTCAAAAGTATGAATTATTGTTTGCAATGTAAAGTTTTAACAACCGATAACGATATTTGCCGGACACTATGACATTGCTTTACTGTGTGTATTGTAGGCGTGTCCGCAGTATACATATGCCAGAACAATCAAATTCAGCAAATTTTACTGTTTTAAACTGTTCAGTATTCTGTCCAAATACGTACCGTTAAATTTCCTGAGCAAATAGTACAAAACAACACGCACTTTCAGCCCTTTTACAGTAGCATACAGAATCGAAAATTCGAGATGATAAAAATTCTACATGGACAAGACTGCAGGTACATAAATCGACTGACAATACATTAAAAGACGTTGTTGTATACAGTCAGCAGTTAGTTAGTTAGTTTAATCAAATGAGGGGGCATGGAACTTGTTCATCACATGCAACACGGTAACGCCGACAACACCGAAGAGCGCGAAGGCTTCGAAAAATCCAAATGCCTGTTGGAAAGGGAAAATATCAGTACTTAACAATAACCGTGCCTGTAAAAATGGTATGCAATATGGCATGCAGTTACACAATTTACCAAAAAGGGAATAGTTACACTATGACCACGATGTTTGTGTACTGCCATATGTCATGACGTGTACATACTGGGTATTACCACTAGCAAGGGAGCTTTTTTGGGACTCAAATTCAGAAAAATCCCAAAACTTGTAAACTGACATAAACCGACCCACTGGACATAGAAAATATAATATTGGCTGCTGGGAAGCAGGGGGGCCCCTTTGGGGCTAATTCGCGTGGACAATGTACTCTGTGTATACTGTGCAACCAGACGGCATGGCCAGTCTCAAATTTCAATCCTTTTTGAACAGGAACCGCTTGGCTTACAATTTATTAGCTTTCGATTAAACGTTTAATCTTTAATATTTTTTTTATTGCATATGGCAAGCTTAGCGGTATCTCGTCAGACAGAATCGAAGCTGGCAAGCAAATTAGCAATGCGGTTGCACAGTATGCACTAACAAACAGCTTGCATATAGCACATAGCATTGTCTACGAGAAATGCCTCCCAGAGGCCCAACTGCTTCCCAGCAGCAAAAACTATTTTTTAAATGATCAGTTGGCTGTCCTGTTGCCATAAAAAAAGTTTGGGAATTTTTTTGATTTTGGGGCCAAAAAAAAGCTTCCTTGTAGGTTTTATTTTAGTCGTATACATAGGTAGTTACATACCAACAATTTACTTTGCAGCTCAGTCAGATTTAATTGGAACTACAATGTATTTTACAAGCCAAGAGAGCGGTTTCGTTCACTTACAACGCTAGCAGCTATACCACCCCACGCAGTCCAGGTGGAGCCAGCTAGAACACACGACGAGATAAAGACGAAAAATCCCCACAATCCCGAATGACCGATCACCTACAAAATTCACAGTGCTAAATTGTGTTTCATGTTGTACAAATGTCGTAAATGTCAGTGACGTAAAAGAAAAAGAGGTGCGGCCGGGTGCACGCGATAATAATTGTTCCAAACATGGTCAATCAGAATTTAATAATAAATACTGCTATTCAAAAACCGATCCCACGACTTACGATAAAATTCATGGTAGGTTCGGCCAGTCCAATAAGAGTATGCACGTTGAATCCGGCCAGTGCAATAAAAATGGTCAGAAATACCCAGGATGTCACCACCGAAAACTCGTGGAAGATCAACGTCGAAATGCTGCCGGCATTGGCAACAGTGGCCTCATAGGCTATCATCGCAATCAGTGCACATCCCTAACAGCATTATAAAGTTCGTTAGTAACCTTTTTCAGATTATGAAGAGTCAGATCGAGGAAATTTAAACTGTTAAATTAACGTCACAAAAAACGCTACAAACTAGGCATGTAAACAGTAGATCAAGGAAAACTGTGAAAACACAGTAAAAACGTTGAAGAAATTGTACAAACTCCACTAAATACGATAGAATAACGATCCAGAATGTACAATTTTATTTACGATTTTTCGAACATTAACGACTGATTCTCCATACCCAGGCCACAATGGTCGCAATCCCGCCGATACTGGTGAAATACCGCCGGTTAAATCCGATCCCTCCCGTGGCCCGAGCGGCCGGTGCAGAAAATCCCGGCCCGGCCGGGTACGCGCCATTCGACGCACTGGAAGGGGGCATTTCCGCCATCATTTTTTACACTTTTGGTGGTTATAACAGATCAAATAAACAGAAGGTATTTGCGGTTAATTCCTGGGCGAACTCGGCTAATGTTAGTGAGTGGAAACGCATCGGCCTCCTAGCTCGTTATTCATCAGGAAGTGCCATGGCACAATCTTATCGCTTATATAACGTAAGAACAAA
>JAQGAU010003482.1:0-13127 GCA_034698045.1 Paramacrobiotus richtersi
GCAGATTGTTCGAATTTGAAATTTAGACGTTTGACAAAATGCACCTAGCCGTTGCGCTCATTCTGAACCAAAATGGCTTGTATATGTTATTCGGTCAGGAAGTTATAACGATTTGAATATTTTGAAAAATTCTTACAAATTTAAAAAAAATAGTTTTTAAGTTTTTTTGACGTCAGAATGTTTGTTATTCAAATGTGCATCTTCTGAACCACTTCCCTTGCAAATTGGACCAAAACTAGCTTTTTCATGCCCACCTTTCTGTTTAAACTTTTTGCCGGCATAGCGCGTTAACCCGTAACTGCGCGCACAAACCGTTTTTTTGCAGTTCTAGACCAATCATTTCTTTATAAGAGTACACACAGGAGTATTTTATACCATGTACGCCAACACCGGAAAGCGTTCTGGCGCGAAAGGTCCCAAACGGGAGGATACTAGCCTTAATGCCGGATTCGGCGGCACTTCAGAAAGCCCCACATAAGGGGGCAGATTCAAGTCCAGAGATTGATGTATTAAGGGTGGCAGCTTATTTAATTGTCGCCGACGTACGTACGACGTCAGCTGTAAGCTGCTTTATTTAATTCGGTACTTCGAGGTTTTTCTTATTTCTGCCACTTACACTATACGTAACCATATTTCTACCAGTCCCTGTCGCTGATTTACTGAGCAGCGAGACTGAAACAGACAGGCCTCTCTGAGCTCCTAAGTGAGTTCTGTCTGTTTCAGTCTCGCCATGCAGCGACTGCGTCTGCAGCGCTCGTTCGGCGGCACCGGCAGCGGGGCGGTAGAAATAGCGGTAACGTATACTCCATGTGGCAGAAATAAGAAAAACCTCGAAGTACTCGTACGGCTCGAAATGACCGCCAGATTATCTAATCCATGCATTTCACTCGCACTTACTACATACTTCACACATGCTTAATACGTACTTAATACATTATTGGTTGCCTTTAAGAACACGTGGTACTGTAGCCGTCGTCCATAGGACCGTTTTCGAAAACTGCACCATCAAGTAGTGCAACTCTTTCTCTACAAGCATCTCACAACCACACAATTGTTTGCCGCGTCCGGTGAATTAAAAAATGCAGAACAACAATGGCACTATTTGCTTCCTCCTGACGACCGGCCCGTCTAGTAAGAATTCCCCTACTCTTTCACTCTGCTGCCGCAAAGTCTAGCCTAGCTGATTAGATCGTGTCCTGAATCTCCTGATCTACTGCTCCGTGAGATTGCTCTGTGAGAGAGAAAAGGCGCGGAGCAAACATCGTAAATGGACAAAGGGCGCTGCCTGTCCTGTGCCCCCTTCGCGCGTTTCTCAGTGCCCCGGTACAGTGGGCCACTATCGCCGTTCTGCGCTGTGTGTAGAATCCTTCTCTGATCACTTAACTTCAGTCGGCATTTCCCAACAATGCTATGTTCCAACTTCAAAAATCATCAAAAAATACTTATTCATCTGCAACAATTTTCAAAAAATGTTTGTAATACACGGAAATTAGTTTCTAACAATTTGGTGGAGCGGTTTTCTCCTTTTGCTTTTCCAACTGATTCTATAAGCGGATTTGTGGTTTCGGGTATGCAAAAAACAAGTATTCATACCTTTTATGAAAGTTTTCGCTGAAATCCCTTCACCAAATTACAGCTATTAACAATGGCGATATTATGCAATGCTTATCTGAATTTTTAAAAATAGCCTTCTATTTTTTGATCGTTTTTTAAAACTTTGACCTTTCGGAGCTCATAAGTTTGTTTAAAACTGTTATTAATTTCAACACCTATTCCTAAGACGTAGTGCAACCATGTGCAAAGTACATCAACATATACTCGTTCTAAGTAAAAACGCGTGCACCGCGCGCCGATACTTTCACTGCAGTGAGTGTAAGTTTGTACCATCCGTCCTTAAGTATAAGTAACTTTGGAGCTCGCTTTCAACCAAGTTTGCGTAGTTACTGTACGTAGTATTGTTAGTTTGCATTAGAAAAAATAAAATAAAAAATGTATGCCAAATCGCCCAAGGTTTTGTTCACGTGCAATATAATACATACCAACTGAATTAAACAAATTAATCATCTTACGTATAAACGTAGGAAACGTTGATTGTGTAGTGAAACAAGGAGATTGTCCAGGTTCACATAAACAGTCTGTAACTTCTAATGATCTGAAATTTCAACCATGAGCGTTTTGCATATAGTGGTTCATGTACTGGTAAAATTTAATATGTTTCGCAAATCATGTCGCAATAATGCTGATTACGATGTTCGATTCAATATTACAAAGCGTACCTGCTTCTGTACGGGCTGTGGTGGAAAGAAGCTATCAAGTTTGCAAAAGTAATTATTGCATAGGTCTGTTGACTCGTGTGCTTCTTTGATAATCACCGCATTGTTGTCCGCGTTTGTGGTGCCAAACGTGTCAGGGGCATGCATTCAATGAATGACTTGCGGTAGTCTGCCATGAAACGACTGTCTCTGTTGTCCCGTGAAAGAAGAGAAGATAACAAGAATCCGTGGAATGAGAAGAAGAAGAAGAGAAGATAAGATAAGAAGAATCCGTGGAATGAGAAGAAGAAGAAGAGAAGATGAGAAGAATCCGTGGAATGTTGCCAGAAAATTCAGCTGACGTTTTCTGTTCCAGCTTTGCAGCCATGTCCCAAAAGTGTCAGCATCCCTGCTCGGACAGATTTCACCGAATTTGCAGATTACTCGGATTACCGGGTATAATGGAAGCGCATCAAACCGGTAGACGAAATCGACACCTATTTGGCGTACCCAGCACCCGGTGGGGGGGTTCAAGGGCAGGGTCAACAACATGGCAATGCCGCAATGGCAATCGCCAGTGACAATGCCAGTTGGCAATGGCAGTGAGTTTCTGGCAATACATTTTCCGTTGTGCTTGGCAATTTCGTCGCATATTAACTAATTTTTACCAGTAGGTAGTGTTGTATCACAGTGCTTGTAATTATTTATGCTAATTACACCTAATTAGTACAAACGTAGGCATTATTGTTCGTTCAACATACTGCGGATCGTCTGTATTTCAGTATTTCGCTAATTATCTTGCTGCTATTTACCTTAATTAGTGTAATTAGCGCTAATTAGTAGTTTATTAGCTTTTGTAGTCTGTATTAACGAAATCGAAGGAATGATCTGCATTGCATTCGAACAGCTTCCGTAATAAACACCAGATTGAGAAACGAAACATAATTATCTATGTACATTCGTCAGGTCAGTACGGTTACTACGGTATTCCGCAAAATCACAGTCTCCTGCAAAACAAATTATGTACATATTGCCCAGAAATCCAGATCCTTCTAATAATACGACGCTGGCACACAGCGTCCATCAGTGTTGGCGTTAAAGCACTTCTGCACCAGATGGTCCTGCGCATAATGCCACTCGTCCACAATGTTCTGCGTGAGACCCTGGAAGGGACAAGGCGGCAGGGAAGGGATATATGGATTGTACACCATGTCATCGGCCGTCATGCAGTAAGGTGCTAAGCGGTCGTTGAGGATGTCGCGGATGAGGATGTCCTCCAGTGGGGTGATGTCGATGGGCTTCTTGCGCGTCCACACCGACACGCCGGGGGTTTCACAGTAGTCCTGGGTGAACGTGTTAGATCCTTCATCGAAGCAGTACACGCGGACGTAGAAGAAGTTGGGCTCTTCGTACAGTTTGGTAAAGTTACGATGCTCCGCTATCCAAGAAGGAACAATATTATATACTTTTTACTACGCGACATAACAGCATTTGGTTGGGAATAGTGGAAACTGATATCCATAGTTCTATAATATTATGCCTTCTCGCATTGTACAGCGTTTGGTCCACGGATAATAGTGACTAATAAGACTCTTATAAAAAGAAACTCTGTTGTGGTGATTCGCCAACACATTGTAATAATTAACATAATCGACTGTCCATCATGTTATTCTTCGATTTTCGATTGGTCTGATATAAACAGATTCACAAAACATTTACAAAATAAACCCAACCAACTAGTCAAGCAAACCAGGCTTCTGTATTGAATGTTAGCTCATTGAACGCAGACGGTAATGAGCTGCGCATTGGCCGTAATGCAAACGTGTCCTGGACAGCGTACGTTCTATTGATATTCTCATTGTTAGAACTCATTAAAAGTGCTCTACATTATGCTACGGAAACCCCATAATATCATGTATCACTTAAGCTTCCTGTAAATAATTATTTATAATAATTGTTTATACTATCAACTACCAATATTTTAATTTTTCTTCTTAAATAACGCGGTAACCATTTTTTAATATTTAAATGACTTAGATCTGGTTAGTTAAGCTGATCTTTAAAATGACTAAATTATTCGACTAATGTAGATTTAAATCACAGGAGTTAACTGATTTAAATCTTTTATCATTTAAATGTAGAGTATTTAAATTGTTGTTTTAATTTGCAAGTTAAATTAACCAAATGATCAACTACTTACGCATGCCATCAAAGCCCATTCCGCCGACGTAAGCCGTAGTGATGGCGAAGCCATTACAGGAGATATTCTGGTAGGCATAGGCTGACCAGCAGTTGTAGGGCGGGACATCCTCACGAGCGCCAAGATGTACCGTTTGCACCCACGTCTGCTCGTTGCTGTCCAACAGCCAGCCGATGCCCCGATCCTGCTCGAAGGAGTTGGTCAAGTTCTTCAGGAACGGATTCTCTATACCGTACATGTACTGGTACCATAGGCCCAATCCCTGCAAAGCAAGATCCACGGTCTCATTTCAAAGCCATATTAATGGAAACTTGTGGATAAAATGCAGTTAAGGATAACTGTGAAAACAAAGCCGCACAGTCCCGCCAGTCGTGCCATCCTGCCGTACAAAACAACAATCTACCGGGAGAAATTAAAGTCTAACGCTTGCCGGGAGATTGCGGACCCGATAATTCTGTTATTGCTAACAATAACAGAGAGGCGCCGCCTCGCTTGTATAAATATATATTTCACCCAATGTTATGCATAGTCAATACAAACTTATGTTCTCACTGCTTGGGGATTAAAAGCATATCCCGTCGGCCGTTTAGGTACGCATCCTGGGGGTTTCAAAATCCGCCCACCGGGCCGCTGTGTCGTTGTGGGAGCTGGCGTAGTGCCTCCGCTGCTAGGGGTACCTCCGCTGCTGGGTGTAGCTCCGCTAGCCGGTGTAGCGGGTGTCCCGCCGTTGTTGGCCGCGGTATTATACGATGTAGTCTGCCCGTGAATCACAGCGGCCGTTAATGAAAGCACAAACAACTGTGTCAGACCCATTTTTGGACGGGCGTGCATAAACAATGCAGCAAATTCCCGCTACTTCTTTTGTCTGCTTCGAAGTAGTCTTGACAAAGGCCCAGATACAGACGACAGCTACCAAGATGCACACAAAGAAATGTTTGCTTTTATATCCATTGAATTCACCGATATTTGTTGGTAAAGATATCGACGAACGAGCGCCGAACCTAATCGGTATTTTCACACATTAACGAAATGTCGGTCGGCCTCGTCTTTGCAGAGCCGCAACAATTAACAGTATTTAAGTGACCGTGGCGAATTGAACATCAATCCGTCTAGGCGTTTCCCGGTAGAGGAACCCTAATCAGCGTACGTACTACGTGACCCTTTTGAGATAACGGAAACGTCCTACACGAACTACTCTGCACAAGCGTTATTGTCTGCGAAGTACGGTATCGCCCCGTGGGAAAAAAACACAGTGGAGTCGGCGTATACGCTATCTGAATGTCTCTGTTTTATGTGTCGATTTTTCTTAATTTGTTGTCCTTCTTTTGTTCGCAACCTCGCAGCTCGGCCCCACTTTGCCGCTATGGTTAAAGACTGAACACTGTTACTAAAACAAGAATTTTCGATTCTGTGAAGTGAACAGAATGATGGACAGGCAATCCGCGTTCGCTATCTAATTACTGATGAATACTAAGTAGGCTTTTAGGTGAGTTGATGAAACACTGTAGATACCACAGCTCTTGATCTGCTGCAGCCTGCACGATGCCGCGCGCTAGCAATTAAGAAAACATTTGTGCAGTTCTATACCCAGGCCCGGACGGGGTTACAGAGCTCGTCAGACACCATGGAGAGCAAACAATGTAATTGTTTTCTTAATTACTTGCAAGGGCCATCGGCTTGCATTAACCGAAATCGGAAGCCTACGGCCTTTTTGGGTTCCAGTTCTATTCACAGAAAACATGTTCCTGAATAAGCGTACAATATAGCGTGTCATTTGAGAATAGGAGTGGCGTAGTTGTTGTTATGCTGATGAGCTTGTTAAACACTCGGTTTCTGCCGTACCGTTGTTATCTTACTCGTTTATTTACTTCCGCGAAAGCGTTCGACCATCAAAGCAGAAAAAAAGCCGTTTTCTAACCATTAACAAGAACTTCCCGACTGTAAACCATCGAAATCAACTTGAGCAACGAACAAAGTCCAAGGAAGCCGATAAGCAAAAATTAATAAGAGAATGTACAACATAACCAATAGAGTGTCGACATTTCAACTACCGCATCCAGACAACGCCTAAACCATCCACGTAACAACCAACCCAGCCAGCAGCGCACTAATCGCCACCGTCATCTCCATCGCTCCGGAATCGGTCAGATAGTAGTAATTGTTCAGTTTAAACCCGGAGATGGGTCCCGAATTGCAATTGGGTCCGTTGTTGCAGTACTGGACGGTACCGGCGGCCAGAGCCTGTCCGGGTGCAAAGGGCTGGCTGAAGGAGCGGCTCTGATTGAAGAACTGGCCGTTGTTTGTGTCCGGTGGCACGAGGACGTTGTTTTCATCGCACAGGACACTGGAGCCGGATGCTCCCGGGATCAGGTTGCAACTGATGCCGCCACAGCCTCGGATGACCATGGGCGCGGTACCGGCTTCGGCCTGCAGTCAACAAGTGACAATTTATACATTTTGCAGAATGTGTAGTTTATTGGCTCACGAATGTATGATATCGTAACATTTTACGCCACAAAAGGATGATAAAAACAGCTTGTGAAAATCCTTGAACAATTTACCGTTAATTCATGCCAAGCTAATTGATCATGCTGTAGCATTTGCTAATTGCGTACGGTGAACCTTGCGGAGTGGAACGATGAGATTACAAGATTATGCACGTGAGACAATTCGTATATGAACAATTATTTTCGGATTCTTCCACCCAGTAAAACGTCTGACATACATTCACTATTACGTACGGTAATTGTGAATTTGTGTCAGACTTGTTACTGCGAGGAAAAATCCGATAACAGAACTACTGCGGTACAGGTGACAAATTGACAATAACTCCAAAACCGAACATTCTGAAAACTAGTAATATGTTGCACTGAACGCACGTGGATACTGAATACATCCGGAAGGTTGCAAACGCGGTGACAAGGTATCAAATTTTCTACATATTAACGTTAAGCGTATGGCTGTTCATATACTGAGATATGCGGCAAGATAATCAAAACTTCCGGTAGTTGCACTGGTTAGTATAAAAAGAATGGCTTGATGTGGACACTTTTATTACAGATTTGGGAAAGCAGAAGTATGCTATTTGCATGAAAAGGTGTGCATGAAAAGGTACAATGCGAACCGGTAGCTGGTACGTCTATACAAGCCCGCTACAGTGAAACCACTCCCTCTAACCTCGTTTCAGTTTGCGAGTATGTATTCTGTTGTTGTTATCTAACAGGTAATGCTAATCATGAATTTTTTTAGTGGGAAAGCAGGTTTGAGGAAACAATAATATAGAGACCAGGCGCTATCCACGTGTACAAGAAAGGCTGCCTTGGAAATGTGAATAAGAGCCTGCGCTCTTAGTCACACTTCCAACTCAGATTGTGTTATTCGCACGGATAGCGTCTGTAATCTCTTTCCAGGATTAACTACTTGGATACCGTAATTTCAGCGCTTACGCTATTTTTTTGGTATTTTTTGGTAACGAGACGTTGTGAACGGTGAACAGGTATGAATTTTGAAAGTTATTAACTGTTAACATTGCGGCCAAGAGATGACACGCCAAGCTGACGAGTCATGTACGTATATACACATGTCTCATTGGCCGCTGTGGTAACAGTTAACAGCTTTCGAAATTCGTAACTATTTATCGTTCATAACCACTCTTACCCAAAAAAACCCTGTGATCAGTAGCTACAACACTACATTTTGAGCATACTCTCATCTTTTGCGAAAATGATGTTTGATCTTCTTGTTAACTTAGTTAACGTTCTTCTTGTTAACGTTCTACCATAGAGCGAGAGTTCCGGGGTTCAGTCCAACGACTAGATACGAAAGTATAACCTTTGCTTCGGACACAGTAACTCAATTCAGTGCTGTACGATGAGCTACGCTGCTGACGACGATGTACGTTAATCAGTTAAGAATTTCGTATGCTTAAGAGATTTGTCCGTAAGTACGTACTCTGACGTATGTGAAGCAGTGGCCAACAGTGCAGTTCACTTCATTCACCGTTCCGAGTGCTGAGCCCCTCAATCCACATGCTTGGTCCGCGTAAGTCTTACAGGCAAAGCAGGACGTAGGAGGTCGAATATTCACTGGAAAAATACACAGACAAGCTTTCAGTTAGGTGGTAATTTATGCACCAACTTAAGTGCTGTCCCCCATCAAGAAGGTCTGCATCGCAGGCATCGTTTATCAAGTAGAGCATCGGTAAACGGCAGGTTTTATTACCATTATGCTGATGGGGTTTTCCTGCATTTTCCCCATCCATCAATAACTAGTACTATGGCATTTTATCCAGTTAATATAAATATTCACTTAAAGATGCAGGTGCTGGAACGCGACGATCGTCATTTTTCATTCAACTTCCAAAAACATTAACTACAAAAAATTGGTTCCTTAAACTGGATCAGTGCGAGATAGGGTACTGTAACTATTCGAACACATCATGGCGCATTTGCAAAATCGAGACTGTATCGGCTATAAAAAATTGATTACCGTACACTTGGCTAAAAAATGATCAAAGTCGGTGAATAGACTGATAGCAAATGCGAAAATAATGTTCTCAACGTTGTACCTGCAGCAGAAACGCTGTAGCAGTGATAAAGGTAAATCAGGAAAAATCCCAGCAAAACCCTCACGGTCATGGTCGACATTTACATTAGAAACGATTAGATCATCGACCATTCAATA
The DNA here is from genome assembly GCA_034698045.1 of Paramacrobiotus richtersi. Classification (NCBI taxonomy): domain Eukaryota; kingdom Metazoa; phylum Tardigrada; class Eutardigrada; order Parachela; family Macrobiotidae; genus Paramacrobiotus; species Paramacrobiotus richtersi. The sequence continues at coordinate 9,136 of JAQGAU010003482.1, forward strand.
TGTCATAACAATAGCCTAACTGTTGCCCACTGAGAGAAAAGATTCATTATGCGCACAAATGGCACACTTCGTTGCAACTACAAAACCGATCTAACCACTTTTTCACCGAGCCGCACACATCGACTGAAGAAGCGCGTGTAAAGGAAAAACGGGTCACACAGTGCGGTGAGCGACTGTTGTTGTGACTATTTGTAGGCTACGTTTACCAGTCAAGCGTGTATAGTGGACAAATGTGTGTAAGCTGCTGCTTGAAAGAAATCTGCTGAACTAGTTGGTCAGACTGCTGATGGTGCCTGCGCGCCTTTTCGCCATTGTGTAATCTGATCGCACATGCAAACTTAAAAACAGAGCGGCAAAAGGATTGTGTACCGAATACAACAAAGGATATCGAAGATTAACGTATTTCCGGATAACTGGCTCGTACAGTAACTCACGCTCGCGGCCTGCGTATGCTCTGCTGGACAACACAGTGCTACGCTTGAGTAGTTTATTGAGGCTAATTAGCTACTGCTCATTCGAATAATACAGCACACTGAAATCATAGTGTAATTAATAACTACGACAAATGCCACATTGTCTAACAAACAGACCACACATTTGAAAAGATCAAACTCTATAGATGTAAAACGAGAACCATGTTACTGCGTCAGTGCTTTGCGAGTGTCGTCGGAATTTGAGCAGAAAATCGATGGTATTCCAAAAAAAAAAGCTTTTGATCGGAGTCAGTAACTTACTGGATCAGTAACTTTCTACTTAACATTCTCGGATGCACTAGCGTATGTACCTGACGCGCTGGATGAACAACTTTCGAAAGTTCTAAGTTATGCAGCACCAAGATAATGATCTGCCTAAACGACCTAAACCATAGTCTTATTCTGGGGCTTTTCCTGAATCCTAATACGCCATCCTGTGTGGCTTGTTTTTCCGGTTAGCTTTTCGTCAGACCTTGATAAGTTTTATCAAGCAAAAGTGTGCCTTGGTAACAATTTCAGTTATCACTTCTTAGCGCCTCATGCCAAGCAAAGCGTTCCATCGTGTCCCTTATATTGATAACTTTTTTATGTAGCAAAAACACTTACTTAGACAAACAATCTCTAAAGACTTACATCCTTGGAATGGTACCGGTAGATTGGCCATCAGAATTTGGCCACTATTGCACCGATCCTGATCGCAGTACTGCAGTGATCCCTGGGACGAGTCCTGTATGTTGTAGGGAGCTTGTGTGTTGAAGGTACGCGACTGATTGAACAACAAATTGCCCGGCGTCTTCTTCACTTTCCACTGGGTTCCAGTGAAATCGCACTCCGTAGTCCGGTTATATCCAGGGGGTAATTTATCGCAGTCCAGCTGGCCACATCCACGAGAGACAACGGGAGCTGCAACAGTCAAATTCCTGCTGTTTTGTGATTATGTAGTCATGTTCCGTTTGGTCATAACTAAATATATTGTGAGGGAAAAGTTAAAATAATATAAGTTATGTCAAGTTCGATATTTATCGTCAATGTTTGCAAAGAAAAAGAGTGGAAACTTTTAGTCATGCACGATTCAGTATCGATTACTGATTTCGGCGAAGGGCTGAGCGTACAAGTAAGAATTCAGATACTCAGTAATAAAACAATACTGAAGTTGTTCCACAACAGCAATTCACGTACCTTTGCCAGCCTCGGTCTAAAAAAAAGGAAAAAGAAGGTTAGTTTCGCCAGGTTTACGTAATATTGTCGCCAAAAGGCTACAGGACTCCGCGGAACTACGCTGCACGACAAAACTTGCAGTTACTTCAGGTTGGTTTCTATCAGTAGTATACTGCACTTACATTGGTTACAAAAGGAGAAAAAGCTATACGTTTGCTCGCTTTTCTGCGCTATGTTGTGCATTCTGCTGTGAGCCTAAATTAAAAATTTGCACTGATAAATATAGGCGAAATCAACATAGTCGCGCACCGATAAACTTTTCACCAAGCTGCATGATTTTTCTAACATGTACAGCATGAACACTCCTGGGGCGCGCAGCGTCCGGCTGATGCGAACGGCGACCAAAAAGTTTAACGCACATCTTTCAGAAAGAATTCTTTTATCCAAACTTCTTGAAACGTTGATCGTAAATGCACATACATGCGTTGATCGTTCTGAACGGTTGTCACCCTTGAGGCGTGTCTCTAAAATTCTCAAATGTATTTCGGAATTTTTTGAAATTGATTAGAAAACTTCTGAAACGCACTTGTGTGCTTAAAATGAGCCGGAACGGTAATCGTGTAGTCATATAATCGCATATGCTAATTTATGATGAAAGTCTCCAAAAGTTTGGATACAACGCAAAACCAAACTCATAGAAATTGTGCTGAGACTTTTAACGGGCGGTGCGCAATGCGCATGCAATCTCACATAAAACAGATTTCTGGATACTATGTATATACAAATGCTGCGCCTATCAAAAACAGCAACACACAACTTGGTGTAACGTTCGTTTATGCGCATCTGTTCTGGTTTCGCTAAAACCAATGACTATGTGAAGAATGTGCTCTTTAAGAAACGGACAACTTAACACTGGAATGGCTTTGTTCTGGACTTGGCCACAATTATAACAGAATTTCGTTAATATTTACAATCGTGCGTAATACATGAAACAGTGAGATCTGGTACACACCTTAACGTAGGTGAAGCACATTCCCGCTTCACATAGCTTGGCGTTGCCTTCCAGATATGTCACGGACCATCTCGTTAATCCGCACGACATCCCGATCGGACTTTCACATTCGTAACATACGATTGACGCTCCATCCGCTGGAAAGCAACACGATTACCATACTGTTTATAGTAGCTATACACATTTTTTTAGTTTGGCCGGATGTATCGAAATCCCCATTCTGACTGAAAATCTTGTCTGGGAATTTTAGTACTTCTACCAAAGCAGATTCCCATTCTTAGCAAAAGTATTGCGACCACAACAACATTGTGCGTATAAGTCGGCATACGTACACTTTACGTAATATATCCGAACAGTCAAAACAACTTCTCACTTCTTTGAACGATGACTGCAAGAACCTGCCGTTGCACATGTAGAGTCACTAGAGTGGGCCTGAAGGCGGCTACCGACACAACTGCCCCTAAACGGACTGCATTTCAAACAATACGCTACCGCCGTTTATCATGAGTAAGAACTTGACATGTCTCAAATCTTGCTTAATTAGCCCTGGAGCATCTTTTCCGGTTATTCCCGTATATCATTCAACGTTTACAGATGGCAAGCTTAATTTTTATAATTCTAACTCTAACTTTTTGTTCACACGATCTCATTATAAGGTCAGTGAAGTAAACAAATTCTGGAACAATCAGATTATGGAAATGCAGCTTTCAGATACGTAATTAAACAAACGCAAAAAAAGATAGTTCGAATACCGCTTCTTTGTTAATCAGGCCATGCAGTTCGTGACTACAGAAACGACGTTCCGTTCGCATTGCACAGTCATGCATAAAATATAAAGAACAGTTTTTTAAAAATAGCATTCATTCTTTAGCGAGCTGTTCCCGAAACGATATCTAGGATTTTGGCCAGAAATTTACAAGGTCAGACTTCAAACATAAGGCTATTAGTTTTTTGTAAAATCAGGTTACGTAACCGAAAAACATACGTACGCACTTGGTTTTACAAAAATAATTCTGAAAGTACAATATTTTCGATTTAACCAATGCCATTTTCTAAACCGTAGAACTGATGAGGAAATTTTAGTTTTATTGCTTGTTCCAACGATAAAATTTCTTTACCTGGAAGACCGGTGTACGCCAAAAACAATAACAATACCACGGAAAATGCCTTCTCCATCGTTGAATCTCCACCAAAGAAAACAGCTCAACTTCCGCAAAAAAAGGATAAAAAACAATGACCACGGAACCGTCAAACAGTCTCGTATAACGAGTTGATATCAATGCAGGAATGCAGCCGTCAAACGGGGCCAAATTGGAAATATTTTTCTTCAACGATTAACGCTCCGGCGA
>JAQGAU010003483.1:0-13126 GCA_034698045.1 Paramacrobiotus richtersi
CATTTCTGCACATTCATTGCCAGACAATTCTCCTGAAACCACTGGGAGGCGACTTCCAACCCATGGTTTAGTTTCTGCGCTGCCTCTGCTTTAGTCTTCCCGCGTGAATAAATGATAGTGTCGTCTGCGAACGCTTCCAGTTCATAGCTGCCATCTGACTGTTGTAAGAGTTCGTTTACAAACATGATGAAAAGTATTGGTCCTAAGACCGTTCCCTGTGGGACACCGGAAACAACCGGTAACCATTCTGAACTTCGTCTGCCCACTTTTACCCGTTGTCTGCGACCAGTCAAATAGGAGTGGAACCATTTCAGTGCCACTCCACCGATCCCGAACTGCTCCAGCTTCGACATCAAACACTGATGATTGACCGAATCGAAGGCCTTTTTTAAATCAAGAAAGGCTACTGCAACAACGTCGCCGTCGTCCATAGCACGTTTCCAGTCGTCCGTTACTTTCAGAAGAAGTGTTTCGCAAGAGTGGCCTTTGCGAAAACCGGACTGTCGTGGTGAAAGGAGGTCGTTTGTGCGGAGGAAGTCAACCAGCTGCAGTTGGACGCAGCGTTCAAATAATTTTGCCAAATTGCACAACAGCGAAATTGGCCTGAAGTCGTCGACGCCCGTTGGGTTTGGAACTTTTGCGAGCGGGTGGACATCAGCCATTTTAAAAATGGCTGGAAACACTCCGGATGAATGCAACATATAGTCCGGCTGCTATGTCTATTGTAGGTGTGAGAGAGGCGGCGCCAGTATGAACGGCTTTTCTCACACTTCCTGGAATGTCTCCGTGTAGTGCCGTCTCTGTTTTTGTGTGTTTTCTAGTTTCGGGTTTGAGCCAGGGACTGTATCGTCACCAATAAACACTGTACGGTATACTTCAATTTTGTTGGATTCGTGCCGCTTGGCAGTTTGGTAACCCTAGAACAAGTGCAAGCTGTTTTAACTCTTGTGTTCCCGACGGAGAAGAGTGGCTGCAGGTTTGGTCAAACGTAATGGAGCACCAAACCAAACCACGATTACAGGCAATACCAGCACCGACCAAGCGACTCGAAAGAAAAAGAATAATTCCCAGCCGTTTGTCGTATTGACATTATTTACTCTACGAGCGTCTATTTGTTGGATACCGAGTATGGTATACTTCAACTTGCTCGGATTCGTGCCGCTTCGCAAACTGGGAACCTCGGAACGAGTACAAGCTACTTTATCTCTTGTATTGCCACTGCTCGATCCGTTTTTTTTCGCACTGAGCATTGGTAGTTTTCGGTCATGGGTTATTCGCGTGGTGAAAGTGTCAAAGACTGCGGCCATGAAGCAAGAATCCGCAGCGCGATAATACAATATATGATTTAGCCGGTCGATCCTTTCTTTGGTGCGCCTGTTGAGTGCTGATCATGAGCAATTTAAACCACTTGTATGTAAGTACGGAAAACGCTGCCATATGAACAAGGGAATCTGTAAGAAACGCGCATAATACGTGGGTTTTCTGTGTTCTGGATGCACGCAAAAAGCGCAGATATGCCCGTACAACACGCGAATTTTTTCCGCGGAACTGTTGTATATCTAATTTACAGAATTTTGCTCAACACTGCTGAACAAACGACTTTTTGGGTAACATCCCCGTCAAGTGGAAAAACGCCAGCAATGCAGTTCTCGCGAGTATCCCATTCCGATTGGTCGGACGGCTGATGTTGTAAACACTGGCAACAATTTATTTCTTTAGTGCGACATTTTGTCTTTTGCCAGTAAATAAAAAGAAGCACTTCTCTATTACAAATTCTTTTTTCGTCTATTCAGCACCACTTGTCCAGCCGTCTTTTAGTTACAGTCATTTTGTCAGTTGTCTGCTGTGTTAAGCAGCGGCTGCTGCGTTGCATGCACATTAACTCGTAGTATTATTTACAAAATCTGGAAGTTTCAAAAAATGCAAAAATAACTGTAAGTTAGGTAATGCTATCGACGCACAGTCACGCACTGCGAAACATAAGGGCGACGAAACGTGGGACATTTGTTGGTCTTTGACATTATTCAACGATCTTTCGCCTTATGGTACCTCTACGTATAATTCTTAACTACCGTGTACTATCGTTCTGACACAAACAATGTGTGCGAAACCCAAAACGACATGTTCAGATATCAATCTACGAAAACGCTAACTCGATGGCAAAGGTGCAAATACGACGTCAAAGTGACCTAGTTTCGACGTCGATCCTTACACGTTCCGCGGAGTTCAAACAAATGTGAAGTGCCGGATCAGGAAGACCTTTCATTTTCCAGTAATCAGTGATTCACATCCTAGTAATGGGACTTACTTAATTGCTCACAGGGCTTACGTTTCGTGACTATTCAACAAAGCCGCTGTATCACAAAGTTACCCAATTAATACGCTCCAACGAAAGCTAATTGGTTGGATCCAACAGTGGACAACAAGCGCCGATCGTGCAACGGGGAATCCATGAGAAAAACGTTCTTGTGTTTGCACATCCAGTAAACAATATTTAACGTTAACACGGATGACCAACCTCTTTTCCGTTGGCGCAAATAAAAGTACGAAAATTAAAATGTTTTCCGTGACCCTTTTGCTTAAATTTCGAGAGGGTCAGCGATTCTTCGCTTAGTAGTTTCTTCTCTTACATTAAACTTTAAAGAGACAATAACTGTAGAAAAGTAATTGTTCCGGAAGAAGTCGACATTTCCACTCTACTATGCAAATTCCTTGAAATAGACAGTAATCGGCTCTGCCAATATGAGCAAATCTTGTGATCTGGCCGAACACCACAGCAGCATTGTTCTGATTTCCGCCCTGGAAATGACACTAGGCGCATATAAACCGTCTTGTTTCAGTCGTAATATCGAGAGAATCAAAAAATACTTCAGGCAGTTTTAGTACTATGTATGTTTAAGTCATTTGGATACAGCTTGGTACTGACTGCGTAACAATTTCTGCTTTCTATCCCTAGGACAGAAATGACAGGTGGCTTTCTAATCGAGATAAGCGATTAATCCGAAAGCTGTTCAGTTCCCGATGTTGTATCCTTTATTACAACTACGTTTTGCAGTCTGACATGAAATCCGTTTCTACGGCTATCTTCAGACGGTTAACAATTTAGCTTTTTCGACATTTAACGTGTTTGGGTAATCGGAAACAACTCAGCGCTGTACGGGAAGCACATAATGTTGTTCGATAACTGCACAAATTCTTCGGTTTTCCAAAATAATGGAACGGTCGGCAAGAAGACCGATGGCATCGGCACGGGTTACGTTGTCCCATTTAGCTGCACTAGCTTGACAGTAATCGCGCTAGCCCTCGATCTTCCAACGCTCTTTTTCTTACTCAAGCAGAAAAGTCTCCGGACTCCTTTTAATGTCTACATTATTGCTATTTTGTGCAGTCACATTCTGTATGCTGGAACGTACAACCTGATGAAGATCCTCACCGATTACTACGCATACTGGTGGCTAGGATATCAGGCCTGCACTTTATCTATTTACTGCAGTTTTGTTATTGCGGCTATAACGTCCCACCTTCACGTTCTAATTAGCATCAACCGCGCTTGGGCCCTACTTTGGCCTATATCATACAAAAATCGTCACACAACACGCGTAGCGACTGTACTCTGCATGGGTGTAGTGGTGTACATTCATATCCTTCTTATGCCTGGAATAATACTGGATGCCTTGTATTACCGCGTACCTCTCGATAATGGCTGCTATCTGGATACAAAAGCGCAGTTTACATGGGCTATGTTTATTTCGGTTTGGGTGTTTGATGCTGCAAGTCTGTTCATTCCGGGGTTCTACCCCATTCTTCTTTGGAAGTATTATCGAAGGACAAGAGTGACCTCTGTTGTCCACTCCGTCGGAACTGATGGAGTGCCTACCCGTATCCGGATAACAGGTGACACCGTTCAAGCCAACCGAAAGACAAAGACAAAATCCCAGCCATTCATCGTTTTGACGCTCTTTACACTGGGCGCTTGTGTTTGTTACCTACCGGGTTTGGTATATTACACCCTGTGTGATTTCATGCCGGTTGAAAATCTGGAGATCCTGAACCAAGTACAGGATGTTCTGTATATGCTGTTGGCCGTACTTGATCCGCTTTTCTTTGCACTGAGCGTCGACAGTTTCCGAACGCGGGTTATTCGCTTTGTGCAATGCCGAATGTGGTAGTACGGGATCTGGAAGACGAATCGCGCTGACGTTTCTGATTTTTTGGTGAAAGGAAAGGTACCCTGCAACGTGAGTGTTCATGGGCCGTTTCGTTGGAGATAAACGTTAAAACCAACTGGGTGCCGGCATTTTGTTAGCGGTTCAGCAGTGTCATTCACAAAAGCTGCCAGATGAGGCAGGCGGTCAACGTTCCGATATCTGGCGCGCCGAAGCCCTGCATCTATTTTAAAGGAAGTTTTCCAGTCGTGATTGTTTTCGTGAACATGATTGTAAAAATTTCTACTGCACTTCGCCAAAGCTTTTAATCCGATAGTCTTATAGCCAGTCCAGTCTCATTATGAATATGTATTCCGGTACATCACATTCTACTTGCTGGAAATGATTGGTTTGACTTTTTAGTAAAAGCTTGAAAATTTGTCATGATATCTGGTACACCGACTGCCTGTATCGATTAAAACTACCAAAAGCCAACATTCGCTGCAACTCAGACATTCACATCCAGTACATCACCGAAGTCAGTGCATTCTGCATATCTATCCCAACAACTATGTGTATGCTCTTAAATATGTGAATGTACGTGTTTAAGTGAAGTAGACTTAGGTATGCTTAATTATCGGCAAATGTTTCCATACACGAGTGCAGCGAACTAATTCGTGGGATTTTGTATATATTGTTACACTCACCCAGCCCTATCTGCGTCTAGAAAAGACAAAGCGAACAACATGGAGGCATCAGTGACCTTTAACGAAGTCCTTTTCTTATATTGTTTGTTAACCGCGTCCCATTACATGGCAGCGTGCCGCTGTGCCCAATACTGCGGCCGCGTTTTCCCCTTAGAACTACCACCGATAAACGCTGTTACAGAGACGGTAATCCCTATTCCCTTCGTAAACTTATACCATTGGCCAACCCTAGAGCAAATATGTCGTCGGTTATCTTGAGTTCAAAGTGGCCATAAAGTGACGTAATTTCGATGCTTTGGTGACTCGCTGTGTGCATCAATATGGGAAGTGCCGGAAGACCTGATCTTTACGTACACATCTGTTCCCATGCGACTGGAAACGGATGCCGATAGTAAACCTGGCGGCGCACTGACGGCTCGTTTCAAATAGTTAGCGTACGGTACATTCTGTTTACGACAACCCAAAATGCCAAACAATCCGGTTTTCGATTCCGTGAAGTCCTGGCAACTCATTTGAGATGACAGCTAATGGAAGTGTATTTACAGGGAGTAATAATGCGTGGTCGTGGTGGTATACCTTCATGCATTTCTTTTTCCTGGAATAGTGTTTGATGTCCTGTTACTAGCCGTAGGCGACTGCACGCGCAGCCCCGTAGACTTCTGTGCTGTGAGGAATTTCTGCAGCATGCGTCCATTTACCTTAAAACGAACACATTACTTTGCTGGAAACGGACCACGGCACGCCGGTTGTATGCTGGTCATGAGATGTTACCAGTTGTACGTACTGAAAACACTGCCATATCAGAAATGCACAAGAGTCAGAAACGCGCGTAACGCTTTCGGCGTTCTCTGTGTTCTGGTCCTACCAAAAACAGCGCAGATCTGCACGGGCAATTGACGGCTTTTAGCCGCGGATACTGACGTATAACCTGCGTACCAACTTTAGCTCAACGCTCCTGGACAAACGCCTTTTTTTAACCCCATCCCCGTCTAGTGAAATAACACTGACAGCACAGTTTTTGCGTACATACTGTTCTGAAAGGTCGGACGACTGATGTTGTATATACTGGCAGGAATTATATTTCACTGTTACAAAATGTTGACTAAAATTCCAAAAAACTGTAAGTTCCGAAATGCTGTTATCCGGTGCACAGTAGTGTATCGAGTTGCGCTGCAGGAAGATAAGGGCGACAAATCCCACCCTGAACTGTTACGCCGGAAAATGTCGTAATGCACAGTACAATAATGTACAAGGTCGATGCTGTCAGCAACCGGTCTTTTTGGACCACAGTGCTCTTCTGCCCGACAAGGCAAAATAAGTCACTGTAGCCTTGTACTGTAGTACAGCAAACGAACCATTTTTTAACGACAACAGTCTTTCTCGGTATGTATAATTTTTACACTGCAATCTTAATCCAGAAACTGTTTTTACACAAAAAGATATGTGAAGTGCAGAACGGCAGGTCATATGGTTTCGTTTTGCTTGATATCAAATTCGGCAAAAATTGCATAATGTAAGCGGCGCTCCTGAAGTGTTCTTTGCATTTGTATTCTAGTGCTGGATCCGGAAGACCTTTCTTTTTCGAACAATTCCTTTTGTCCTCTATCCGATTCCACAAGTTGTTTGGGTTAAACTTGGCCACAGTGCATTGTGTCGAAGAGTTAATTAACTCCGGTTGAGTGAACGTTAACATGTCGGATCCGATAATGCCATCATATAGTGGGACACATGCATACCAATCAAAACTGCACTTAAGTCACGAGAAAACATTTCTTTTTGGTTACTCAAGGTAAAGCGTTACTTTTGTTTACATAGCCAGAACAATACGAAGCACACATAGTAACGCCGTTTCCGTGGAAGAAAGTAAACAGTAAAATATGCGATTTCGGGGAATCACAGCACTGAACAGAGAGAAGCCGTTCTTCTAACGCAAGATAGGCATTGCTTGTACACTCTTCAAAGCAAAGACACATTAAACCGGAAGAAGCTTTAATTTCCGGTTGAGCGTCTCCAGACAGACTTACAGTTGGCTTCTCAGCCCTAGTAATGCCTGCGAACTGAAGTTAAGCCGGGCAGCCGGCAGGTATACAAATTCTGCAGCAGTAGCTAAATTCAAAGGACCTCCCATTTCTTTGCTTGAAGTTTACGATTCCGCTATCAGACGTAGCTTTACGCTCGATACTAGCATAATGCCGATCGATAGCTGCACAAACTGTTCTGTTCATTCAAATAACCAAACAGTCGTACTAGGTGATTATCCTTTAACAATCACTTTCATCAGCTTAACAGCGGTCGCAGTAGCAGTCAATTCTGTGGTGCTTTGGTTCATGCTTAAGAAGAGGCTTTTTCGGAATCCATTTAATGTGTATATCATTGCCCTGTTTTGTAGCCACATCCTATATGGTATAATTGGAATTCCAGTGAAAACTGTTGTAGATTTCTTGGACCACTCACGGCTGAGGTCACATGCCTGTACTTTATGGATTTACTGTATCAACGTTATCGCTGCTCTTATGATGCATATTCACGTGCTGATCAGCATCAATCGCGCTTGGGCGCTACTTTGGCCCGTATCGTACAAAGATCGTCCACTTCACGACTGGCCGCTTTACTCTGCCTAGTCGTATCGGTATAAGTTCACATACTTCTTATGCCTGGAATAGCACTAGATGCCCTGAATTACCGCGTCACGTTAAGGAAAAGCTGCTATCTGGACACGACGGCGCTTCTTACGTGGGCAGTTTTTAGTGAAGTTTGGGTGCTTGACGCGCCAAAGGTCTTCATTCAGGTGTGTTATCCCGTTCTTCTGTGGAAGTATTTCCAAAGGAAAAGAGTTGCCTGTCATGCCCAATCCGTCCAAACCAACTGGGTGCCGGCATTTTGTTAGCGGTTCAGCAGTGTCATTCACAAAAGCTGCCAGATGAGGCAGGCAGTCAACGTTCCGATATCTGGCGCGCCGAAGCCCTGCATCTATTTTAAATGAAGTTTTCCAGTCGTGATTGTTTTCGTGAACATGATTGTAAAAATTTCTACTGCACTTCGCAAAAGCTTTTAATCCGATAGTCCTATAGCCAGTGAACCAGGTGTTTCTAAGCCAAGCCAGTTATACACTTAAACACTGCATTCTAGCACATAGATTCTAATGACCGATAATGATTATTAATAATCGAAGCAACATAATTCACTAGCCATTTGAATCGTTAGCGAAGTTCTGAAAATGGTACTACTCAAATTGAAAGGTGAATCCGGAAAGTTCCTTCGACAATCTCTTCTCTTCGCTCGTAATCCATTTATCTATTTCTCCATTCAGCTCGGGTGAAAAGTGCTCTTTCCAGTTTCCAACCTGGCCTGAAACGAATTTGAACAATTCAACTTGCATAGACATTATGAATGTTTAGGTGGAAAAACAAGCTTTATTAGCGTACCTTTTCTCATAAACGGCGATACACTGAAATCCATATGCCCACCGTCGGCCAGGACCGAGAGATTAGTCATTTTGTTGTCTTTCATCTGCTGGAATGAGCAATGGTGCACGATGTTCCGGATCTGTTCCTCATTCAGATCTTTATGCAGAAACTTTGCCACCTGCACGACAACCTTTTCCAAGTCCTAAACAAGATTCACGTAATAATTGTACTGTGCACGATAATTCGTTACAATGGTTAGTACCTGAAGCATATCTTCGAACGTAGTGAAGAACAGATTCGACATCTCGGGAAGATGTTTTCGATAGCCGGCAACGTGGTCGTAAAACGAGCCATAATTGCAAGTGCGGGTGATAAACTCTCTGGCCGTCTCGTTCATTGTCAGATCATACCCAATGAACGGCATGGATCGGTAAAAGAAGTTTGATGATACCATGACGTCCTTTGGATTGCGCGCAACATAAATTATCTGAAAAATGCGAAAGCTTTTGAACGGGACTGCAGTAATATAGAATCGTTAAAAGTTTTCGAAAAATGCAGCAGTTGTAGGTCCATTACTGACATAACGTAAACTGAACGCTATTTCTTATTATTTCGGTGATATAACTGCCGTTATGCATTGCTATTACCTTTCGAGGAAGACTGTCGGTTTTCTTACCCTTGCCTTCTCTTTAATACTCTCTGGCAGCGCTTTGTAGCTAAGATGGGTAACAAAAACACGAGGTGGTTCCTGCCGATTCAGCTGGTAAGCAGGCATTTCTTCCACCGGCATCCCTGGCGTGCAAAACTCCAAAAACGGTACGTCCAACTGCAAATGGCCCTTGGAAAGGATATCCGGATCGCCGTCGCGCATAATCATCCGGACCACTGCTGACATGAATTTCGTGCCTTGGGAAACAAGAAAACCGTTTGAATTTCAGCCGGACAGTTCGGTTAAAGTGGTGAATGACCCGTCATCCAAAAACACCTTTACATCAAATATAGAATACCTCACCCGCTTTTGGATGGGTGGCAATGCAGATATCCTTTGGATCTGCTTTGAACTGCTCAACAATAGGCAGTGTTTCCCACACGGGATACGCCATCCTTATATCATGATAATCCTTCCTTTTATAAGAAAAAGAGTTAGTTTGTAAGGGCAGGGTGCTGTTTGGGTTTATACAGATAGTACTGCTGTTTATGTAGGTTGAATATGCAGCAAAAGATACAGTATCCGATAAATGCAAGTACATGTTCATTTGCAAACTGCAGTTGGTTAGTACACGAGTAGTTTGAAATATGCTTGTTAATGTTCACTGATATTTACTGTAGATATGAGAACCCGGAGAATAGTGTCAATACAGCACCAAATTATTTTCTTAATTTCCAGTACCGCATCGAACGTTTAGCGCAAGGTCACTTACCAGAAGCCTTTATCGTGATACTTGTACTGGTAGGCGGAATGAGGTGGTGCAACAAACTCAACCCCATTTGTTGCCTTCTTTTTGTCAGTCTTTATAGAATCCCCGAGGTCTGGCATGACAATGACAAGCAGCGGTTATCAAAAACAAAAAGCGGAAACCGAAAGGAAGTTCCTGGTTTCAAGTCTCTCGACCTTGTGCAAACACAAATAATGTTCCCACACCATGGTCACTTTCTTCGTCTAACCCTTTATATATACGTGACTACCGCGTGTACAGCTAGCAAAACTAGGTACGCATGGATATCACAAAAACAATGCTATCAATTCTGCATTTACTGCAAAGGTGCTGGTTTTCTAAGTGTAGTATTAAGAACCTTTCACAGCATCGCAGGCAATAAAAAATTCTACAAAATGTGGCAATATGGGATTACTACAACCGTAATCTGGTCCTGCTGAAATACCGAGTGCTACATTTTACCCGTAAAAAGACCATTTCTACAGTTACATAATTGTGATGTGCTGCCATCCTCAGCCGCTAAAACGAGAACGTGTACTGCAGTCGGAAACTTCACTCCGTCCAGCACTTCGTTCGGCTTGTAGATTCACCAGCGCACTCAAAGCAGTAACTAAGTGCTACTTCATGCCAAACGATGGAACACTATCTTTTATTCTAGCAGTAAAGCGAATAACGTTGGAACGGTCACGGGGTGCTGTAAAGCAAGCATTTGCCAAGACGTCGTCGCGATGTCAAAGAACTGCTTAACCACGGGATCATCGCCGGGTAGTGAGAAAAACAACATGTAGTGTAAAAAGGGAAATAAAGGCCCTCGATACACGCGTAAAACACGCGCCATTCATGAATCACATGTGCGTTGCTCATGAACGCTTAACATTTTCTTCCAGCACATGTTTCATTTTTGTTTATTGTTCCGCAGTCATTGTCACGATGTACAAAAAGGAACATTCTTTTTTATTAACGAAAAAAACCGCTGTCGTTTGCTACAGAGTACCCACGAAACAGTCGTTAGCACAAAAACGGTAGATTCTGAGCGAAATGCGAAACACCAGGATAAAAAACGCAACACAAGCACAGTAAATATCTATCACGTAAGTACGTTGTTGAGAAAAAACAGTACGACTATGTCAGCTTAAACTGCAACTTCAGCTCAAACTAAAGGTACAACTCATCCAGATCAACTATCAGAAAGCACAGTACAACGTAGTCAGTACCGGACGAAAGGCAAGGTTTTGGTAAAAGCGCTGAGTGGCTGGCTTCTCAAGCCAAAAGCAGAAGCTCCAGTTTCCTCTGCTCGATGATAATTTACACATTATGCCGTCGCGGTCCAGCATTGGCCTTCAGCAGCAGATGGAAATCATCCCGGATATCCTTGGGATCGTGCTTGTGCCGGAGGAACACACCCTGCACCTGGGCCAGCGTGATCTCGGGGTTCAGTGTGTACGCTTCTTCGGCAAAGCTCGCGGCTGCTTCACTGCCCACGTCGGGGTAGAAGCGGGCAAACATCTTCTCCAGCTGGTAACGGGACGCGTAGCCGATCTCGGTCTGGAAGTCCACACGACCGGGGCGTACGAGTGCGGGATCCAACCTACGGTTAATTTGATGATGAGTATATGACATTCAACGTTGTACTGATTGATTCAGTTGTATGCGGTTTTTCCCATCAAACGAAACCTCGGTATTAGATAGTAATTTGTAAGTTGAACAAGGAATAAATCAGTAATTTTTACTTTGACTTTTAACTGTTGAAACAACAAGCTTTCATGTACCCAGGTGCTGCACTGAATTACACAGCCACTGAACAAGACAATCACAGTGAATATCCCGGGGCGAAGTGAAGAAAGAATGATACAGTTAATCAGTATATGTACATGTACATATACTGAGGTACATACAGTACAGGTACAAATAATGTACTTCTACGGTTCTAACTCACAACCAGACATCAGTGCTCAATTATCAGTGAATTGTACAGTATACGTATTACGTACATGCACATGCAAACAAACAAGTACATGCAAACGCGTGTGTATGTAATAGTTTACATATAAAAATACTGATCGTAGCAACGTTAACGAAAACAATATATGATGATGGGGAACTTGTATAAAAATTAATTATGTTACAAAATAATTAACTGCCGAAGAACTGAACATTATGTGTACCTTTCGACGTAATTGGTAGTCATAATAAGAATCCTTCCTTCTCCCGAAACCACCCCATCCAGCGCGTTCAAAAATCCACTGAAGGTCAACTGATTGGCACCTTTATGGGCAACCGTATCTACAAAGCAACCGCAAATTACACACTACTCACCTTAACTCACGAAACTTCGTCCGATACATACCTTCAATCTCCGCATCCGTTTTCTTCTCGTCCCGATTGACAAACGCCGCATCCACATCCTCCAGCAGCAGCAGACACCCCTGGGGCGCATTGGTCAGCAGCTGGTTAAACGTGTCGTCCGTCAGAAACTTGTCACTCAGGTTGAGAATCCCAATATCCATGTTGTAGTGTCCGGCGAGAGCGGTGATGAAACTGGTCTTTCCGGTCCCGGGGGGACCGTACAGGAGGTAGCCCCGGTGGTAGGGGATCCCACGGTCCAGATACCACTTGGAGTGCTTGAAGAACTCATCCAGATCGGCCATGATGGACTCGGCGATCCCGCGTTCCAGGACGACGGATTCCAGGGGCCGCTTGAAGCGGGGGGTGTTGTTGCTGTACCACGAGCCGCCGGAGGGGTAGTAGATTTGTGTCTTGCCTTCGTCTTTGAGCTTGTTGTATTTATGGGCTGAAAAGAGAAAGCATCACCTAATGGTACCGGAAGAAACGATCGTTAGTACATGCGGATGCTGCAACCACCCGCGGTTGCACAAATTAGCTAGACACATCAGTGAGAGACTAGAATAGTCCTGCGGATAGTGTGACCGCCATCGGATGCATAATCAGCCGGATATACATTAATGCCAGTGAAACATTCTGACAGTTAAACGTAAACAAATCAATATATGAATTTACCTTCATTCAGAATATCTTTGTAGATGCTGGTATCTCGGCTAGTGACAGTCAAGCTGATACATTCAAAAGCTCGCATTCCGGTCAACCGATCCGCTTGAGTCTTCGTCCGGCTAACTTGGACCCACTGATCTTTGAATCTATAAAAACCAAAGAATCAGTTATATGATGACGTTATCACTACATTTAGCGATCGTGTATATCAGTTAAAACAAATCACCAGCTGTCATGCTGATGATTCAGTACTTCCAGAAAAACAGGCTTATGTCGTGTGAATCATCACGCTTCACTTACTTGAAGAAATGGACGCCTTCATTGGGAATAAAATCAAAATTCACCCCACTCTCATGGCCATAATTATTGTGCGTCACCGTTGTATTGACACTGATATGAAACTGGTTCTCCATCTCCAGGGA
>JAQGAU010003484.1:0-13122 GCA_034698045.1 Paramacrobiotus richtersi
ACCTGGCAGGAGAACATGTTACCAGACACAACGAACATAAGGATATTGCGTACGCGCCACGCATACGGCGTCAGCGTTGAAATTGTCAGAGGTGTCCAACATATCAGAATGGATGCTATCATCAGATAGAACGTAATCATGTTGCTCGTTGATCGTCTGGAGCCATTTCCGCGCTGAGCTGCAGACGATGACTGGGAAGAGTGTTGGACATATAACGCTATCGATCCTGGTTTGTGGGCTAGTCTCACGTTGCGCCTGTTGAAACATATAATTAGTATTCAAGAACTGAAATTCATGTTCAGACGACAGTTTGCTTTTGCTGGCAGTTTGTTTACGTTCAGAATGCCGTGGAAATATGGCTTCAGGTTTACAGAACAAAGGTCATACAAAGTAGTACTAAATTAACGAAAAGGTCAAGGTTGTGCTACAGATGATCTGATTTCGGCAACTGCGTAGTTACACCCAAATTTGATGTTATTTATTTTATGATCTGACTGTGTGAAACATGCTAGGCTCCTTCAGTTACTATTTTCACCAAGTAGTGTCGTACTTGTACAAAGCATTTGTACTGGTACATTGGGAAACAAGCATTTCAACCGCGAAACCGAACACAAAAGGTCCATTCAAATCACAATTTACCTGTGTAAGATAACTGGGATAAGCGCCAATGTGACAATTTCAGGGAACACCTGGATAAAGAAGGCCCGCATCTCCAGTAAGACAAACTGGCGCGGAGTGTTTGATACACACACTCCCGAAACAGTTGTCGGAATGCGAAAGTACATGGCATCACGAATAGTGGCAGGCAGAGCGATCAACTGACTATACGCTAGCATAGCCAAGCAAGCGCCAATGGCCACCGGCACCGTATGCTTGGTCCTGTAGTGCATCGGATAAACGACAGCCCAAAATCGGTTTAAGGTCATCAGCAGATTCGCGTGGGTAGTGGCGCTTACGATAATATTCTGTGCGAATTGGAAAAAATCACATAATCTGTTGTCGTAATAGAAATGCAGGAGTAATGCGGACAGGGCGAGAAGAAGGGAATGTTGAAGATTGATAAGAAGGAGATTGATGACATAAATTCGGAATGCCGTAAAATGGGTGCGATCCAGGTAAATAATATATAATGCGATGCTGTTCAGGAAAGTGCCGCATATCACGCAAATACAATTGAATATGGTTAAAGAGGTCCACCCGTAGTTAAGAGGCCTTGCGGAGACGGTGGAATTGTTCATCGTTCAGCTGGTGAATGACTGCTTTGAACGAAGATTTTACTGTAAACATACCATTTGGATGCGAATTTCAAACCGTCAGCCGAGAAGCTGAACACAACTACAGTAGAAGTGTTGGCAGCTGTGTTGTAGCAAGTAGCGAGGCACGGCAAAAGGATTTATAATCGACGTACATGTATGCTTCAAATACTACTTGACTTTGTAATTTTCACTTCAAGCTGCCGAGTAAATTAGCACCTGAACTTCTGTGTTTGCCAAGCCGCTGGAACGGATCGTAAAATGCGGTGACTGTAGGACAGTGTTTTGTTTTTATAGCCATTGCAAACGGTGTAAGTTACGAGCTATTAACGACTAATATTCTGTAGAACGGAAGACTGTGCCATCACCAAGCTAATTACCCATAGCAAGCGCATGCAGACATACGATACAAGCTTTTATGAAACAATTTAGAACTATGACGAGTTCACAATTGATATAAATCAAAAAATATTCCCACAATTATAGCAAATTAAGGGAATATATTTTGATAACTATTAAGTGGTCTTCGTGGCATGTTTATGCAGGTATGAGACTTTAGGAGCTTTAAACACCTTCAATACTGGTTACAAGCACGATCCACATTACATATACATATATAGGTACGTTTTTGAGGATAATGAGTTTTTGCTGATTTACAGAGACTATTTGAGTGGATTGAAATCGGCGCCATCATGAACGGACGCAGGTGTAGATCATATTGCAGACCACTCCTTAATGCAGCTGTACTTCCGTCAAGTTCCTTACATCCGAAGGAACTTCAAGGAAGCAAACTATTTTTATGGTAGAACTCTCATCTGTCATATTTAATTT
This sequence comes from Paramacrobiotus richtersi, assembly GCA_034698045.1. Taxonomy (NCBI): domain Eukaryota; kingdom Metazoa; phylum Tardigrada; class Eutardigrada; order Parachela; family Macrobiotidae; genus Paramacrobiotus; species Paramacrobiotus richtersi. The sequence goes on from JAQGAU010003484.1 coordinate 2,085, forward strand.
CCTGGACGAGTCCAGAATGACACATAAACCTGCCGGATTTGTCTGCATTTTTGCGGTAAACAGGGTGGCTTCTGTGTCTGATGTATCAGGAATGTACTTAATTAAGATGTATTGGAATTGCTTAGACTTGTAGAAAAATTGATCTGAAGCCGGAAGGTATTACTGGTTCGCTGTAATCAACTATATTACATCAGACGGAAATGAGTTTCGTCAGAAAACCCGTTTCATGTTAATTCCCGTTTAGAAAGGCGTTTCCCGAGGCTCGTTGTTTCCAAATTTTAATTGCAATTCGGAATGACATTGTGTGTATGCAGTAGGTCCAACAAAAAAGTAGGAAATAATGATACAACGCGGTGCGCAAAACGTCAAGCTCGGCTCGAAAGTACTGTACTGTAATGATATCTAAAGGGCAAGTGGCCCATAATACGTTAGCGATAGTTTAATTTTGCTGTTCCTGAAGTTGGACCGTATACGTATAATCCGGATTAATGCAGCAAAATTAAATTTGAATTGTAGTTACCAGTTCTTATTCTGTAAAACAACGCAGCGTGATGAAATATTTTTTAGTAGACAATTCGAATTTAGACTACCAAAATGGTACAGAGATGGCTGTTTTGCTTCTTTGCGAGGCGAGTAAAATAAGATGCTGCTGTCGATTCTGACCTGACAACAACTGCTCACCATACGGCACTAGACTGAACCCAAGACGGTAAATTATTGTTCTGGTGCGCGGATATACGTGAATATCATAACAACAGCAACCGCAGTTCGGAATATTTAATATGGGGATAAAAATACCAACATGCAACAAAAAAACAGGCAAGCTCACCAAAGGGGGCGAACCTGAGAAAAAACCTATTTATTTATTTTAAATTTATTTTTTAAGCTCACCTTCAGGTACTGGTTGCACGAAGCACTACGTGAATGCAAGTATAAGATTTTTAAAGAAATGAGTTTTTCTGTATGTAAAGAGTGCTTCTACCATTAATAGATTAAAAGCTGCGCCATCATGGACGGATGCATCATTGTGTCGATCATATTACAGACCACTCCTTAATGCAGCTACACTTCCGTCAAGTTCCTTACATCCGTAGGAAGCAAACTATTTGTATGGTAAAACCTCATCTATCAGTTCTAATTTCCTGTACGGATCCAGAATGACACATAACCTTGCCGGATTCGTCTGCTTTCTTTGCGGTAAACAGGATGGCTAGTGTGTCGGATATATCAGGAATGAATAATCTAATTTGATTGAATATTTGGGTTGCTTAGTAGACTTGTAGAAAAATTGATCTGAAGTCGGAAGGTATTACAGGTTTGCTGTAACTTTAACCGCGTTACAGCAAGACACAAATGTCCAAAGGCCTAGCTGCTTTTTGCTGATTAACGAAATTCCCATAAATCTTCGTCTCATTCAGGCTTTTAGGAATTAAGGCGTGCCCTGAGACTCCTAACCACAAATTCGTAATTACAGTGACAAAGAGCAGTTGGGCCGCAAGGCATAAACGATAGTTTAATTTTGGTGTTCCTGAAGTGAACCGTATAATCCGGACCAATACAGCAAAAGTTTAACTTGTGCAGAGTAAGCAGAGTAACCAACGCAGCGTGGTGAAATAGATCGCAGACAATTCAAAATTACAGTGCAGCTTCAGGCTTGCGTCAGATGCTTGGAGTCATGCGGAGTGTTTGTAGGTGAACATTTTTACCACAGCCGACAACGTCAAATCATCCGTCAGTCCAACAAGTGCGCTATATAGCTAGATCACACACGTCCTGTTGAAAATTTTTAATGAAACTTACAAAAGGTCACCGTAAATTTTTAGAACAGTGCTGCTTTATGGAACACAAACTTGCAGAATCTAAAAATCTTGTTAGTTCAACTGTTCAACCGCACATGGTAATACTGGCGTAATCTGGGACCTTCATACTGACACATCAGCCCCAGGATAAGGAAACACTAACGAGACCTTCACCACCATCTGCCAGCACATACACGCATGAGAGGATAAAAATTCAATATCATTTGCTAAGAATACAAGGCTGTGGTTAAATACTGTGTAGAATGCATCATTCGGCAATGTATTTAATTTTTATTTGCTTATTTCTGGCTTACAGATATATTACTGCATTCGGGAATAAACACTCGCTACTCTTTATTTGACATGCAAATGTTCATGGACACAGGGATCCATTAGACGAAATCACTGACTGCTGTCACATTGTAAAATAATGAAGAAGTAAACAGAAACAATAAAAAGAAGTGGGATTAATCGGTGTAAAACAAACTCGGTTCGAACAAGTCATAGATCCAGTAACCGGTTTCTGTACCATTTACTGCTCAGGAGAACCCGGTTAGTCATTATGATTCATCGCAGTTTAACATCACATAATAATCGACCAAAACATGATATTTCTGCCATAAGAACTAAAGCACTAGCTGCTCGATTTTCGTCTTCTTCAGCTTGTTTGGCGATGACAGTTAATCTTCGTCTTCCTGTTGGACAAAGTATCTTCTAACCGGCATATTTACGGCTGCAGTTCTTTGTCTCCATCTGGCTGCAATGGATGAGGCGATGATCAGCATAACCGGATCCATAATCACCTGGAAGGAGAATACCCCGCCAGACACAACGGACACAAAGGCCATAAGATCACTGGTCAATCGCCGTGAATACGACATCAGCACCGAAATTGTCAGGGGCGTCCAACAGATCAGCATGGAGGCCATCATTAAATAGAACGTAATCATGTTGCTCATTGATCGCTTTGAGGCGTTTCCGCGCTGAGCCGCAGAAGACGACTGGGAAGAAGTCTGCAGAGCTGTCGATCCCCGTTTTCGGGCTAGCCTCAAGTTGCCCCTGTTCACAAAATAACCGGTAGAAGTATGTAAAATAACGCTTTTGCACTCTGACTACCGGGTTATCTATTAACGCGAATAGTTTACTGTAACAATTATTAAGTGAAAGAATAGCATGACGAACCAATGACTTTTGCATCTTCTGTCTTATCAGAAGGCAGGAGACTCAAAGAGTAACGCGGTTCTATGCTATGCGTGAAAGTAATCGCGCTGGATTTGAGGAACTGGCTTTTGTTCATTGTCAGCCGAGAATAAAATTAATCTCAAAGTTACGACACAATACCTATCAGGTTATTATAATTTGTCTGTTGTCACACTGAAATTTATACGCTTTTTCGCTCACTGTGTAAACCGTAAACATATTGTGTGAAGTACATAATATGTTATTAATTGTTCATTGTTGATTGTTGTACCTCAACAAATGTGCTAACTGAAGCCTGTGGACCACAGAAAGTGCATAACGAAGCCATCCGACTTCATGGTATTTCATGCCAGTTCTGCGGCTTTGCCATCAGTAAAAGTAATCATGGTCATGGGATATGGCTTCCTTATACATTTTCTGCAATCCAAAGGCCACAAGCACGCCTGCGAGTTACCGTGAAACTACTGCACTAAAGCAGTCCAAAAGCAACACTTTCAAGCGCGAATTCGAACAGAAAGGTTAATTAAGTTAAAATTTACCGGTGCAAAATAAGTGGGACAAGAGACAAGGTGATAATTTCAGGAAACACCTGGGTAAAGAAGGTCCGCATTCCCAGTAAGACAGGCTGTCGCAGGGTGTTTGCTGCGCACGTCGACGAAACAATAGGCCAAATTCAGCAGCCACAGAATAGGTTTACTGAGGACCTTGCACCACTCTGCTCGTAGACGACTATGGTTAGAAAAAATACTTTGATAAATCGGGAAAATTCCGGACAGTTTTTTTTTCACTGTTTATTGTTTGATATAAGTACAGTTTTTTTTTCGCTACAACACTGAGGGGGTCCCAGAATCAAAAACGCGTGGTATGAAAAACGGCAGCGAATTTATAAAATACCGTCGATGGACGGCATTTCCACGCTTGACTCATGTCGGCAGGCCAGACATGGCAGCCGATCGGTACCGTAATCAGTACCAGCGCAGTTTGTTAGCCGACGAATGGATATTTTTTTTAAACAGACAAACAACAGCACTAGCGAACCCTGGTTCTTGCAGTTTTCGGAACTTCTCGAACGTGGCAGCTCTCACATTTCTGCGGAGACCGGACTGGGTTATTTTAATTTGTCGTCTATAAGCTTCTACCGTACAGTAGAAGATTTACATTGGATCATTTCTGTGGAATTAGTAAAGGTAAGTTCTCAGATTCCCGAAACTGCAATTGTTTTTCCTATTTATCGCTGCTCCGACTTTCATATATATAACGCTGCCCATATTTTGTATTTATTATACATATAAATTAACACTAATTTACTACATGTGCATACTTAAAAATGATCGTTACTGCAGCGGACTGATAGATCATCGGTCTAATTTTTCATTAGATATGCTAATGTTCTAATTTGACAAAAAACAGGATTTGTTTTCTACGTAGATGTGGCATATTTTGGCTGGGCTTTCTGCAGAAGATTCTGGATTCGGCATATCGGTGTTTCAAGAACATGATATTGCATCGTATTACGCCAGTCGATCTAGCAGAGGGAATTTTCGTATTTCTGACGCAAGCACTGTAGTCATCCCCAGCATACCCGATGATGCAATTCGATTGTTTCGCTCAAATAACGTAATCACTCCGCTTCAGTGGAAGTTATTGGGAAACCGGACGGTGGTGCGTGCACAGTGTTTGGCGCAGATGAAAAAAGAAGTCAGGATTGTCCTGTTAACATTCCACTCCAACGTGCTAATTACAGCCGATTGCACTTGTCCGGCAGGCGCGACTGGATTCCTGGCCTTGGAATCTAGTTCCAGTTCTATTGAAATTGGCGGGTCATGTAAACACATAGGCGCAGTTGCTTTCATGGTGTGTTACTGGATTGCGAACCGGAAATACCCTAATTTCGACACATGCACTGGGAAACTTTGCAAATGGGTGACACCGAGGGGAGTATCCAGTCAATTATTCCCATCAGTAATCGACTACAGCATTTGTAGCAAAGGATCTATTCTAAACGATCCACTTTTTCACGCTCCTAAAAAGCGAAAATACAACGCAATATCCGAGACAACAGCACGAAACACTGCCTTGGCGATAGTGGACCTTGCGTATCAGTGGAAGTGCCCGATGTTTAAAGTTTTAAACCCGCTAAGTCCAGTACGCCCACTAGTCCAAAGAGAGATCGACTTGTCTACCGTTAATAATACGCTGGATAATCCTCCTGTACCGCACTTTATTCTTGATTTTCGACACGATGCAGCACGTGTTTCGGAATTTTTGCAACCTGTGTTGGATGAATTCAAAGCATCACCGGAACTGTTATCATTTTATGAAACTCACATTGTGGTAAATGCAGAAACAGCCCGCCAACTTTACGAGTTGACAAAAGGGCAATCATCCTGTGCCCTCTGGCGCGAGAAGAGGCGAATGCGACTGACTGCATCCGTTTTAAAGAAAGTAATCAGCCGTCAGATTCCGGTTCATCCGTCATTTTTAAAGTCTCTGCACAGCGAGATCAATCCAACAAAAGCCATGACCTTTGGACTCCAGAACGAGAAATTCGGAGCCGAGATTTATGCCGGCTTTTGCGAGCAAAATCAGCGTCCTGTAATTTTGTTGCAACCAGGATTTATCACTTGGCCTGGTAAGCGCAGACACGAAAACAGGTTTTCAAAAAAATTAAAAAAATATCTACAGGCAAGTACGTTATTACTTTTACTCTGAATAACTCTTAGATTGTTGGCCGAGTTCGTGCCTGTTTGGCCTTAGGAAAGGTTCTTGAGAAACCCAAAGCAAAAGTTTTCACAAATATTGAAAGATGGAAAATCGTCTCTGCATGTTAAAAATTTAATTTTTCTAAAAATTTGCTTATTTTGCAGATTTTCCGTTTATCGGTGCTTCCCCAGATCGCGTAGTTTACGACAAGGCAGGCAATGTGTTCCACCTTCTAGAAATCAAGGTGATTTCCGCACCCGTGGCGGCGTACTCTGCGGACCATTTTGCGTGGGAGATGCTACCTGGATACCAGACCTTCGGCACCACGATGCTCCTTGATGCCTACGTTAACAAGCAGCGCGATTTGTCCGCCAAGCGCAATGCCAGCAAAAAATCGACGTATCAGTTTTATTTGGAAAAGCAAGGACACGATTGGCGACTAAAGCGCTCCCATCAGTATTTTGTTCAAATTCAAACACAGCTCGCAGTCAGTGGATTGGAATACTGTGATTTTGTTGTGCTGGTGTGCGACAAAATTTTCGTAGAAAGAATCCAGTTTGATTCTGCCATGTGGTTTTCAGAAAATGTGATGGGAAAAATATGTAAATTTTATTTTCGCCACTACTTACAATTTGTGAAGGACAGTTACAATAAAAGGAATAAAATGCATTAAAACTGAAATCACTTCAAGCCGGGTTTATAATATCGGTAGAAAGATTGATAAAAAAGCCAATAACCTCCAATATTTGATCCATAAACGGCACGATGTTCTGCGCAATGTTTCCGCGCAGTATGTTAAATTCTTTAAACCGACGCACCATTCGCTCGACATGAATTCTAAAATGAGCTATATTAAAATTTTTATTCACTGCTTGAGCAGAGAATTGCTGCCGTTGTGCTAGAAATTCTGGCGTAAGCAGGAAAACCCCTTTTGCGGCTGCGGATGGTGGCAACTTGAATCCCTTGTCTGACATTATCACATCACCTGATTCAAGACGGTCAATGAGACCGCTTAGCAGTGTTATATTTTCGTCCGATATTCCTCCCAGAAAGGCATGCGATAAAAAGCGAAGTTGACCGCCTGGCGTTATTCCAATAAGCACCTTTATTGTAGTGTGATGTTTGTACGACGAAAATGTACACAGCTGAGTTCCGGCATGTTGCGGCACTTGACAAAATATCTGCAAAAAAGAGCTGATTTCACCGCAACATTTAGAGTTATTAATACTAGTACGATGAAGCTATTGGTAAAAGATTGTTATTCTGACCTCAAAGCAATCAATTATTATGCGAACGTCTCCGTATCCCGCGCTTAACATCTCGGGTGGGCTGAAAGCCGACACTTGCGATCGAGGCGGAAATGTGTCCATATATGACGCAACTTGAGCAAGTGCATTTATCCACATGTCAAATGTCCGAGAAACAGTTGCTTGACTAACATTAAAAATGGCAGCGCATAGAACCTGATGAAGACCGCATCGTAATATTAGCAAAACCATGAAGAACTGGTCCTCCATCGATAACTTCCGGCGCTCCGGACGGGGATCTCCCGACAAGAAATGTTTTGAACGAGCGGTGGCAATCGCCGGAGCAAATACAGCGAGCAGTTTCTGAAATCGATCGTAACTGACTACACCAGTCAACTGTCGGAAATCATTCGGTGACTCTGCTAGGGTCGCAGCAGTAAAAAAATTTGCGGATTCAGGGGTATTATTCTCCTCGAAATGCGCTCTCAACTGGGCCAGTTCAGTCTCCAGCGTTCGTATTTTTTCTTTCAGCAGCAGATTTTCTTTTTGGAGTTCGCATAATTTGGACGATTTTGCCTTCACGTTAACTTCAACTGCGATTTCTAAGAACAACATGTATGCAAATTACGATATTATTAAAGCGAGCAAATTTGCAGTATAAATGTTGATGCAAACTGATCTAATTGCACGGTTGCAATTAACAACTAAGGATAAAAATAGTGCAAAGAGCATGGAACTACAAAATCAGAAGAATAAAAATATTGTTTTTTCTGTCCTTGTTAAGTTATTGTATGTAATATCGACACCAACGAACTCACACTTGAATAGCAACGAATCAGACTTACGTTTCCCAACTGATGTTGTTTTTGTTGCTGGTGCTGGTATAGCGTCTTTTTTAAGCCTGTTAGCTTTCCCTATCCGCAAAATGTCTTCCGGCGAAAAATGATCCGAGCAGACACGATCAGTGTTTGTTGGTTTAAAATCAAGTCGATTGATACTGCACAGCCAGTGTCCACGGAGAGCAGGATTTTTTGGAAACGAAAAGAAAGAATGGGGACCAGATGTACTGCACGGCTTTCCGCTAGTATTGTTGTTACAGTTGAAAGCGCAACAACGCATTCTGATGTTGTTTACGAAATTAGGATTGTAAGTTATTCTGCAAGGCTCAGATAATTATCGGCGCACTTCAGTTTTTTTCGAAAAATACTCTGATCGTTTAGTTGGCTGGCTGTAGTTGCACGCTACAGTCAGTCGGTGAAGCAGCCCGGCCCGTAACCGACCCGCTTGTATTCAATTGTGCCCTAATGCACGACGTCTGTACAGTGCCGATCATAACTTCTCTGTCTCTTTCGGTTGTACGTACGTCGGACACCTCTACTGCATAACGTGAATTGTCGGAATGCGAAAGTACAACGCATCACGAATAGTGCCCGGCAGTGCGATCAACTGACTGTACACTAGCATAGCCAAGCAAGCGCCAATCGCCACCAGCACCGTATGCTTAGCTCTATAGTGCACCGGATAAACGACTGCCCAAAATCGGTTTAAGGTCATCAGCAGATTGGCGTGGGTTGTAGCGCTTATAATTATATTCTGTACAAACTGGAAAAAATCACATGATCGATTGTCGTAGAAGAAATACAAGAAGAGCCATGCGGACAGGGCGAACAGAAGAGAATGCAAGAGATTGATGATAAGGAGATTGATTACGTAAATTCGGAATGCCGTAAAATGCGCGCGATCCCGATAAATAATGTACAAAGCGATGCTGTTCAGAAGAATGCCACATGCCATGAAGAAACAGTTAAATATGGTTAAAGAGGTCCAGGTTAAAGAGGTTAAAGATATCGACGGTTTTTCGAAAATGGTGGAATTGTTCATCGTGCGGGATAAAGTGTTCAACCGGAGATCTTATGGGCGAGTGACCTATACTTTGAGTGTGCTTCGTTGGTGAATTGTCCGTGTGCGCAGTATGTATCGATAAAAAAGATGCGGTATTGCCGGAGGTCAATTAATGTCCCTCACAGATGAATGTGAAAAAGATTTGCGACTGTTGCGCATTTCATTTACTTGACTTAAGTCGCACGGGAATGTCAAAACGTCAGCCAGAAAAGCAACGAAACCTATGTTCCAGCAGTCGCGAGATGTGGCAAACGATTTTTCATCAACGTACACTGGTTCAGTTCATAACCTCGATTCAGGGCATATGCACCTGCAGAGAGCACGCTGTATGGCACACCGAATCAGTGTTATTAGCAAGAGTTTTGTGAATAATTATGTACTGTACCTTTGTCTGCGTAGAGCACAGCTCTAAAGGAGTAAAATCTGCGGCCGTCATGAGCGGAAGCAGGTGTCGATCATGCACAGACCGCTCCTTAATGTAACGAAGTCACTTAGAACAGCAACGTTCCTCCCTATTAATCTTTAGCGCCAGTCCTGCCAGTTAATTACCTTGCCATTAAAGTTTAGTTTGTGCTCCCTAATGTCGCTGAACTTCCTGCATGTTCTTTAGATACGAAGGAAATAAGCTATATTTCTATTGTGCGTCCCTATGACTATGTGCACTTTCTTACAGTAAACAGGATGGCATCTGCCGGATGTATCAAAGTTCTTTTGAGAATGTATATAGTTTGATTCATTATTTGGACACGTTTTTAAATCTTTTATAATAATCAATCTTAAACCGGAAGATGTTACTGGTTCGCTATAATGAAATACGTCCGTGATGTCAGACGCTACTGTTTTGAGTGGGTACCGCAAAGATTGGCTACATTATGGCTTTGTAGAGGATGCCCTGAAACTGTGTCTAAGTAAAATTTGACAATTAGGTCATTCAATTAAGCGTTATCCGCTGCACTGAGCTCTCGCGGCTAAGGTAATCTTATTGTCGCAGGAAAGCATGAAACTGTTTCTGGATTAGTATTAAGTCTGCATTCCGACTCTGCAACCACAAACTGAAGCGAAGAAACACTGGAAATGCAATAAAACTTCAAAAATAAAGCTTACAACAAATGTGCGTATATCGTATAATTAAAATCACAGTTGCAGCTTCAGGCAGAGTGTAGCTTAATGATAATAAACCGCCGCCCATATTTAAATGTTTCAAACTTGCACGTCAGCGTGCATATCGCTAAGTGCTACGTAAAAGTTTCTCAATTTAGAAGCCTTTAATTTTTTGATTTGAGCAATCATCTCAAACTCCAGGTCCACTTACAGAACATACACACGATAATGTACGTGTCCTGAACGTGCGACTAACAATAAATACGACTGAACTGCCAGATCGTTCTAGAACGATAACTTTATTTCGAATTACAACTTGTTATCTGTTTATGATGCTGTTTTTTACAGGTTTAACAATTAAAAACAGCAGTGCCAGTCTCGAAATTGGCCATGCACGATACATACGGTATAACAGTTTTATATTTTTTGACGATTGATTACAACAGCAGCACTAAGCTAGTTTTGTTTCACCATCCGGTTATCATACTGTTATTAATTATGGTAAGAACTAGGAGAAGAATGCATGCTCTCCGCAATAAGTCCACAAGTCTCGATTAATCACGAGTAAAAGAAATTTACAAAAGAGCCAGAAACAAAGCGGTGAGCCGGAACTTTTCAAATGCCCAGCTGTTGCTGTGTTTTGTTGAAAAGGCGGTTAAAAAACGAGCATCTAACATGGCTTTCTTATACCTGTCAAATCTACCGGATTTCAGTGTGTTCAAAAGCAAATCATTTATCCACAATCGATACTAATCCACAAACGAACAACTGCAGAACCTAATGTCTTATGTATCAATGAATTCATATGAGACATGCAGATGTAGATACCACTAGTAGCACTGCACTCTGCACTGCATCGCGACGTAATATTTCACTACATAACGGTAACAGCCGATGACTTAGCGCATTTAGTTTCGTTCGTTAACATTAACTGGCCAGCAACGAGCATAGCTTTCAGCACTACCGTTCTTTCGCAATGTTACAAAAATTCATTGAACTTGGATCGAGTGAGCGGCTCGGCTTATTAGCGAGCAATTAGCACGTATATAACTAGCGCGCACTTTCAGTTAGTATTGTCGTCCATTA
>JAQGAU010003485.1:0-13122 GCA_034698045.1 Paramacrobiotus richtersi
ACAATGCCCAGATTGCATCAGCGAAAAACTTCGAGTGATGTCTGGATGACTGTATACAAAGGTAACTGAAGTAGCTGTAACTTACAGCCTGGAAATATGTACACAGTACTGTACACGTGATGATCCGCAATCCACAACAGGTCAAGACTCTACTATTGAACCGATAACAATACCGACATGGCGCCACGCAAGCAGTACGAGTCTGTAGGACACCACTTATTTATGATTGTGCGACTTTTCAGCGCATAACCTTTCAGCGCGTCATATTTCAGCGCGTAACTTTCCAGCGCGATAACGTTTCACCGCGATAACGTTTCGTGACGCTACACGTTTCAGCGCTGTACGGCAACCGTATATCCAGCATCCTGTTGTTAACAACTGCCCTTAATATGTAGAGCCTGATAGTATACTGTAGTGATCTTTATTGTAATGTATTGCGCAAAAGGATTTGTGTAGCTGTAGAAATACATAATACATGTATCCTGTAGTATCGTTCAATCATGTCCAAAGCATGCTGTTGAAATTTAACAGTTCGAATTTCGTTTATTCGAGCGTGATGTCGCTTTGCATTACGAATCGGAATATGCCTTCAGGCGTGTAATATTTTGATGTGCTACGTATCAGATCAGTTTCAGTTATCATGGCAGAATTCGGTGTGACGGATTCTGTTACGAGCCGTAATGGTATCCTCAAAATTTACGAATACCACATGTACATTCAAGAAAGGAAGGGGAATATGAAGATCTGGAGGTGCCGCATCAGTGGCTGCCGCGGTAGAATGACGCTTGTCGAAGGTCTACGGCCAGTTGTCACACAACATTCCCATCTGCCGGACAGAGCGAAAACGGAGGCACATTTGAAGGTTGTGCAACTGAAAAATCGAGCTGCCGAAACACTGGAAACTCCGCGACAAATGACCCAGATTATCAGCAAAGGCATGCCGATTCAAGTTGCCGCGAAACTACCATCGGATGCTGCGCTTCAACGGATGTGTCAACGCCAGAGAAAGGGCAAAAATCACCCTGAACCACCATCAACGTTTGGCGACATCAATTTAGATCACTTGCAACAGACACTACGGAATGAGCAGTTCCTTATTTATCCCAAGGCACCTGACGATTCCGGCAATGTGCTAATATTCTCCACAGCAGAAAACATCCGCCATCTCAGTCGTTCCGATGTCTGGATTGCCGACGGTACCTTTGATGTGGCACCGAAACCATTTCTGCAGTTGTACACAATTCAGGGCAATGTTGGTGGGAAAATGACACCGCTGGTATATGGATTGTTACCTAACAAATGTGCCGCGACGTACAAGATCTTCTACCAAGCAGTGGATGATGCGATCGCCGAACAGTACCAGAATCGAGACGTTCCGCAGCCTGGCTATATACTGATTGATTTCGAACAGGCCGCGCTGATTGTACTTCGACGAATATTTAAAAGGACAACGATACAAGGTAACACAACTATGCCAATACACATCCACAGTTTAGCACCGGTTACAAATTTTCATTATATTATTTTGAAATTAATTTACACCAGGTTGCTACAACGTTAAGTTGATAAAATTACATTTATTGTTGATCTATTTTTCATATTACTGTTCATTAATGAATTCGTTATATTATTAATAATTACTTATTCACGTACAGCGTGATATTAATTTATACGACAATGTTCAATATTTTGTTTAGGTTGCCTGTTCCATTTTGGGCAAAATATTTATCGAAAGCTACAGCAGCTTGGACTGAGTACGCGTTACATCACCGAGTTTGATTTCAATACGCAGTGTAAGATGCTAATGGCGCTGGCATTTGTTCCCGTCAATGATGTCATCAAAGTGTACGAAACGTTCTTGGCGCACCCGAAATGTCTCTTCAAGAAAACCGATCCATTTATTCTGTACTTCGAGCGGGTGTACATTGGAGAAGTAGTCGATGACCGTCGAGGACGCCGCCGCAAGGCACCGAACTTCGCTATTGAATTCTGGAATTGCCACGATCGCTTGCTGGGCGATATTCAAAGAACAACTAACAATATCGAAGGTTGGCACAACGCTTTTGGCACTACTGCAGGATGTGTGCACCCGGATCTATACACGTTCTTCGATAAACTGCAAATGGAGCAGAACTACCAGGAAGGTCGCATTACAAAGATCACTGGAGGTCAACCACCGGCGAAGCAGCGACAGACGTACCGGGATGTAACTGATCGACTCATGGCAGTTGCCATAAACTATGGCGAAATGGATCCGTTGGAATACTTGGTAAACATTAGCAAAAATCTGGAAATAAACTTCAAATATGTTCCAGACGAATGAGAACGGGAAGAACACTGCGGGCCGGGAGTGACTATTTTAAATTTAACCAGTTATTTTAATGAAATTTCTAACAACTGAACATATGGCATAAGAACAATTATATACGATTTGCAGAATTTTTACGCACGTTTGTTCTTTTTATCCAGTTTATACGAATAGTACCTTTTGAAATACTACACCGTTCTACAGAATTTTGAAATAATGTCGCTAACAGTTGAACTATGACATGACAGTAACCACATACGGTTTGCAGCTTTCAGCATATCTTTGCTCTTGTTAACTGATTTCAACGATTTCTTGCGGATTTGTTTTAAGGACTGGACTGCTGATCATTTCGGCAATGATTATCGTGTTAAGATTTGTGAATAAACTTTTCCTTCCTCCAGCAACGTGTCAAATACAATTTACCAGTATTACCAGACAGGTATTTGCAGTTAAGTTTTTTCGTTTTCATCTACACATGCTGCAAAGTACAGACTCCAATAGTGCCGATGTCGAATTAATAATTATGGAACATACCAGTTCCAAAATATCACAATTACGAAGACTTGCGGTGCTGGAACATTGCCGCTGAATAGTTACGCGCTGAGTCGTTGCGATTGTGAAACGTTACTGCGCTGAAACGTGATCGCTGAAAAGTTGCGCGCTGAAATATGCTGCGCTGAAACGTCGTACTACGCTTATTTATTATGCCGCAGTACTGTACTTCCAAGTACAGAAATCAAAGTCGGAAAAAAAGCATCTCTGTCGGTATGCGAATACCGTATGTTACAATCAAGTGGACCCGGTCGGCTGCAACTTGAATCAAAAAACAATCTGGCAGAATCGTAATACCACATCAACAAGTGCAGGTTGAAGAAAGCCAGATGCAGAGTCCAGAAGATGGTCCAGGCTCCAGTCAATGGTCTGACTTGTGAGCCGTTTGAATGGTGTATCTGTTTGAACGCGCGACCTCTTCGTCCCCGGAAGCCGCTTCCGGTTTCGGTATCCCACTTGTTGCTTTATGAAGGGCAGATGACAGACTGTAACTCTGCGCCTTCCAGTTAGTGGCCATGGTTGACCCTTCGTGCCCTTCTTCGCCGGCGGAATTATCTTTACCACGACCTACGACCTACGTTAAATATGAGAATGCCGCATTGATCCAATGACTGCAAGAACGTCCCCATCCATTTATCGGGCACAAAGGGGTCACCGGGAGACAGCGGTATCACGACGCGTCTCTGACAATTTCTGGTCCGAGAGAAGATTAACGTATCGCTATACGCATGCGTGTAGTGTGACGATATTTATAGCTGTTAATGCTTCCGGGAACGCGGTGGGCGAATCCGGGCTTCCGGTTAAATAATTGTTTCGTACAGAAGTTTTCGCGTTATTTATCCCATTAAAAATCAATATCGTGATACTTATTGTTAGTATTATTAAGTAAACAATACGTTTCAGACTCGACCGAGCCGTAGTTTTATCATGGTAACAGCAGTAGCAGAATCCACTGGTACAATGTACGATGCACACATCCCACATTATTCACGTGGTTATGCAGGGCCACGTAGAGCAAACACAACAAACCTATTCTAGCCATTATGGTTAAAGCAAAGTCTTACACAATTCTGGTCAAACTGACTTCGTATTCCGAACCAAAATAATACTCTGTCCGAGTGATTCCATCTGGTGAGGCAAGAAATGCTTGCTCCCTCTTAAATTCCGTTGATCCGGGGTGAGCAGTCTGGTAATTAGTCAGGATCACAGTATCGAATATCTCTACATAGTGCCACATGGACTGCAAGACAAGAAAATTTAGTAATTTGGTTATCTTTCTCTATTACGACATCACATCTCGACCTTAGAACTCAGTGACAACGCCCCGTAAAACGTTAAGACTTCGTGACCTTAAATGAAACAGTCAGATCGAGTTCGGGGTCACAGCGTATCACTTTGACCGTTTACTGATTGTGAGGTCACGCTGTACATGATGTACGGCATATGTGAACAATCTTCTGATAAAGATCTAATTTATGCTCACGAGTCACAATGGTGACCGAGCGGTTAAACGACCGAACTGGTTGCCCAAACAAAAAAAGTCGTTGGAATTTGGAAACAAAGATCTGGCGTATGTCTACTGGGCTATACCGTCTGTAATACAGGGCTCGGCCAACTTTACCTTTGCCGTTCGCTTTGCCTTTGCCGTTTTTTTTGCCGTTTACCACTTTACCGTGCACTTTGCCTTTGCCGTTCTGTTTGCCTTTGCCTTGCCACTTCGACATTCTTCAGTTTGCCTTTGCCGTAATTTTACCGTTGACACTTCGACTTTATCTTCGAAAAAGTTATATACAAAAGCGTGTACGTATATCCAGCACAACGGCGATAACTTTCTAAATCTACGTAAATCTAACACAGTTCAAAGCATTTCCGCCCTGTTCACCTTTTTTTCTTTAGTGTAGGGATTCGTATTAGATTCTTTGAAGAATTCTGTTGAATTTATGGAACTCATATGCACTGTGTAAATTTTTCTGTATGTCGCATTATATGGTTGCTGACGTTCATGCACAATGAAATCCGTTAGCAGTTTACCGTAGTCTAAAGGCTCGCTGTCTGAACGTTTCAAACATGTCTGGTTTTTGGTCAGTTACAGTGCGGTGCGTGAAAGTTTAAAACTATGAACATTTGTTTCGAACCTGGGATAAGGGCAAACATTCCATCGATAACTTTGTTACCGCATCAGATTTGGGCATCTCGAAACTGGTTAAAAACGCTAACTGAAAATTTTGTCGACGAAGTACGAACGGGGCAACAATTTCTTTATCGATTACTTGGAAGAACAACGAAAGCTGTGGTGTGTGGTAATAGTGTGCCACTAGGCACACTATTACAACTGTAATCGCTAAAACATGTAACTGATCGTGAGTTATTCGAGTATAGTCGCTTGTTATGCATGAAGTCGGGTCGGCGAGCTATTTTGCATTCATCCGGGAACTGCGTAATAACAGCACCGCTGCTGCATGCACCGACAGAAGACATACGACCTTCTTTTCACACCGACTTCTCACACTGTCCGTTAGCACTCAATAACAGTGCAGTGAACGGTCTAAGTTTCGAAGTCCAAGTTTCAACGGCAAACCTGCAAAATTACGGCAAAGGCAAACTGAAAGGACGTGAAAGTGATAAGTCAAAGGCAAACGGAACGGCAAAGGCAAAATGCACGGCAAAGTGGTAAACGGCAAAGAAAACGGCAAAGGCAAAGCGAACGGCAAAGGTAAAGTTGGCCGAGCCGTAATACAGTGGTCAGAGGTCAAAAGAAAGAGATTCCCTTTCTCGTCTCTCGACATGATGGTTTACAACTTTTTTAATGTGTTACGTGTGCCGTTACAAATGTCGGTGAAATAGGAAATTGCGAAGGGTTCCGCCATTTTCGAAGATCGTTAGACATGAAGTTTAGTAGCAGGTAATTTGAATTTCGAAGCTGGTAATTTGTTGTAACAGTTTAGTACATTTTCTCGGATACGATCAGCGCGATCAAAAAAAGATACCTGACACAAACCTCGGCACAGCTGCCTGGATTACCACATCCCGGCGAACGGATTGTTTGTTGCAGAAACAAACCAAAAACCCAGTGAGTTTTAATAGTTATTTGCGTTTATCATGGATTACTAAGTATGGTTCTACTTGCAAAGACTGAAGTCCACGTTCTAAGGACTTCATGGAGACGAAACCCAGCAAATTCTAAGGATTAACCGAGAAAAGATTAACTCGAACTGTAGAATCTAAAGTTTATGTATTCGCAAAAACTTTTCTCGGTAGTCTCCTCATGTTTATCTGTACATACCAATAATGCCATTATTATTGTCTTGGTATGATATATGAAATTAATGATTAGATTTAGAAGCACCTGAATTCCTGGTTGAGTTTCGGTCGGTACGTTGAAGGTCAAATTGTTCACCACAGCCCCAGGGGCAGTTGACGACACATACTGGAATTGATCTTCAGGACCCTGAACTATTTGCCGTACGCCATCTTCCGTTGCCTGAGCTCCTGTAAGCAGACCAAACAAGAGTGAAAACTAACACAGGCTTTCATGAATCTTATGTGTTTGTTGTCTTCGTGGTCCGCACGGTCGGTTATTAACCTGCAGGCTGAAATTTCCCGAAAATGGATGGAGGCACAATTCTTCGAAATCGGGACTCTTGTGATTCCTCTTCCGGCTCTCCGTATGATCGCCGGGACAGCTTTGTTTTCCTACAGCTCTGCATATACGAAGAATTAGTCAAGTGCGATCTTTTGGACAACCGGAAAGTTGTTCCATGATTATAACCATACCAGGCCGAAAAAATCCGCTGGATTCGCAGTCAGTGTCGTCGTCATATGGTGCGATACATAATTATCATAACTGCCGTCGATTATGGATAGTAGCTCGTCTCGCTCTCTGCCGGTACGAAAAGGTCCGCGGTCGGTAACCATCTTTTCACGAAACAAGATACAGATTACGGTAATCTCCATAGACATCCTGCCACAAATGAAATTAAAGGATCTTACACGATTATAATGAGAGGTGGAACCATCCGTTTCCTTCTTCGATTCCATTAAGACTTTGCTGAATTCGAGGCGCAGTGTCCTGTTCGTGCAACCGGTATCTTCCAGTACGACACTGGGAGTAAGGGAGTGTTGAGATATCCTGATTCCTCGAGTTTTGTTACACTGCTGTTCGGGTAGCAGCGTCCATGCCTCGGGCAGTGGCATCGACATATCTCCTTCCGGATTGGCTGGCTCATTGTCGTTTTTTGTCATTTCCTCGTATGTTCCGTAAAGGTGCCAAGGAACAGTTCGATTGTAGGTGAGTACAACGGTTGTTTTATTGTTGAGCTCCACAGTCTGTAAAAGTACTTTGCGACAAAAGCCAGTGTCGCAGAAGTATATGCATGTCGCGGCACACCTGTTGCATGTAATCCCGATAGAATGCATATCGTAAGGTTAACTCTTTATCCATCGGCCGGTGTATCTTCTGCGCAATCCAGTTCACTCCCATTGTCGCTTGCTCGGGAGAACGACGCCCATGCGGCTCTTCATCCTAAATATTAAATTAAGCCAACCGCCCAAATATTGCTACGTAGTACTTATAGGAAGAACATCAACGTACCCGTTCATTGAATTCCAACAGAGTTCCGTTTATCAATCGATAATCCCTGTGTAACACTTTTTTTGGGGAGAACGCAAGCTTAAACAGGAATTCGTCATCCTTATGGATGGGTGTTTTTGATATCCAGAGACTAGACTGGTTAGTCCACAATGTCATGCCCTCATAGCGGCTGAAGTCTGCAATACGAACGGCTTTCATGACATGTCATCACGATCATCTCTCGGCACATCATAATTATAGAATACTTTGGAAAACAGCATTAGCTGCATCGATCAATGTATTATTTGGATCTAGCCGGAACGCTCCAAACATGTACTCCGGAAAATCCCGTGTGTACACTGCTTCGGGTTCTCCATTGAAACTCTGTCCAAATCATAAAACGCATAAGGTCTATTCACTTCAAACAAACCGGTCGGAACTTACGACAGCGACGCCTCCTTCTTTGCGAGCGAAGGTCATCAGTGTTTTCTTGAACCCACATTCACTTGGACTTTGTATCACAGCTCGGATGGTCCCTTGTACCAGCGCAAACATAAACTGATAACATCTTCGTTAGAAGCGAGAAATGGAAAAGTGCGAGTGTACGTATGTCACCTGGTGATCTTTTCCCGGTAAGGAGGGTGGCTTAAAAGACGTTCTCTTGTTCAGCGTAAACGGAATACATCCTTGGTAGATATCTTCCGATGACGTTGATTGAATCGGAGTACTCGAGTCACGAAAGTTAAAGCAGTATTGATACTCGAACGGCTTAGAGCACTCGCCGTTCCTACATCTATAGCCATGCTCGAACGCTTCCCAGGGTTTGAATTCAAACGTATTCCCTTTGACCAGACTGGCATTGAACGAAGCCTCTATAAAATTCAGAGATGATCGCGATACTGAGTATCACATATCGTGGATCATCTGCAATGATCGCTTAACATTTATAACTTGCTACGCTGCGTTCAGAAAATTACATATGTATGTAAGTTTAGTACCAGGGAACAGACACCATAACGCGGTCACATGGTTAAGTTTATCTTCGTCATTGGTGAAAACGCCCAGGAGATTATCGGGTATTTTGGCTGCGTCGCTCTCTGCCGGTTTAGCGCGCTTTTTTAAAGTTTCTTCCGCATGGATACCTGTAATAAAAAATAAGCAATTCATGTAGAATGTGAATAAACAGACAAGGTTTATGCAGTAACTAGGACGTACTAGCAGCAATGCAAAACCCGAGAAACAGGAGCACAAAGGTCTCCATTCGCAGCCAGTTAATAAGCAGCTTTTATTCGAATGTGTTACTTTTTTTCTTGATAAACTGAACCGGGTAAGAACTCCTTATGGAACCCCCGTTTTCTTTCCGATAGTTGGTCGATTAACAGCGTTGACAGAATCAAGATTGATCGCAAACTCAACAAAGATTTTTATCATGCTGCTGTTTGCGATTCATATCAAGGGATTCCTGCTCTGTGAAGCGCAAGGTCAATTTGTGCAGAAAATCAAACCTAATCATTCCTAATGTTGTATTGGTGTTTACAGCTTGCACTGGTTGCTAGACGCGCCTCTTGTAAGGGCCTTGCAATCGTCAAATTTTACCCAAGGATCAATGAATGGAAATCACTGAAATTACAGTGTCCGAATTCCATCCGCGAAACGTTTTCAGTGCGCTACAAGTATTGGTGAAAACCAAATTTTTTGAAGCAGGGGTAAGCCGGTTAGTATGTAGGTACATGTGATCCATAATTCCCGATAGGTCACTCCAACAATACATCACGCTTCGCAAGCGACGACACCGTTTCTGTGTGATAGTGCTAATACCATATCAACAAGTGCAGGTTGAAGAAAACCAGATGCGGAGTCCACGAGATGGTCTACCTAATAGTCTGAAGCGGCAGAATGGTGTATCTGTAATTGACTGCAAGGCTTCTTCGGCCCCAAAAGCCGTTTCCGGTTTCGGCATCCCACTGGCACGGGTTGCTTCATGATAAGCGGGAGACAGGCTGTAACTCTGCGCCTTCCAGTTCCTGGTTGTGCGATCGTGTCCTCCTTTCTCCGGTGGCGTTAGCTTCACCACGACCTTGGTGCTTGTACATTAGATCGGAGAATGCCGCAGTGATTATCCCAGCCGAGAGAAGATAACACCAAAATCCCGCAAATGCCTGTAACGCACAATGACTGCAAGTACGTTACCATCCCATTTATCAGGCACACGGGGGTCACTTGGCCACAGCCATACTAGTTTCCAGAGGTCCCGAATGAAAAAACATGAAGTAATCCAAATCAAAGGGAAAGGACTGATGAGTCCTGCATACACAATACTGTATAGCGTTAGTATACAGTTTCTGGTCTGTATGTGTAATGTACGAATATGTACACGAAAGCGATAATTTTATCATATTTTTTTCGGTCAACGTCGCTGGTGGTATGTTGTGTAAGACCACAGAAAACGAATTTCTATTTCGAGAGTAGTTTATAATTGCTTAGACAGGTGCACCGGAAGTTTTTCTTGAAACTCAACCAAAACGTGCACGAATGTTGTCAATAAGTGCACAATCGCATACATAATGGTTCCTAAAACTTAGACTGCAATATTGGTAAATAAAAAATCTGCATGTTTATTGATGGAGAATTTTTTCCCATTTCCGTTTGCCGGCTTCCGGTTAAAGAATTATTTCGTACAGAAGCTTTCGCGTTATTTTTCCCATTATATAAATATTGGTACCAAGCAATAATCACTGTCAGTATTACTATTACAAAGTAAACAGTACGATTCAGAAATAGTGAACCAGGAAGTAAAATATATTACAATTTTGGGCCGATAAAAACAGCAAACACTAAATAAGAGCCGGAAGCGCAACAAAAAAAATAGTAGGTAAATTTATTTCTCTGACAGGGCCACATCACTGATTACAATTTAATTTTTACTCGGCAAAGGCCAACTTGTGAAGTATTAACAAAATAAAAGTAAAAACTGAATGTTAATAATTTCTTATACTCGTATATACTTTTCCGTGGCTCCCGAGATTTTGCAGAAATGTTCCGCAACGGTCGAAAGACGGAAACAGATATCAGCAGACGGCTGCCATTTCCCATCAACGGCGATTACGTGAGGTTTACAGTACCTGGCCGAAAGTTGACACGCCAAAGTGAAAACTGAAAACTCGGCAAAAGCTGGTGCAGCCGAGAAATGTACTTCTACAGGTCGTTTAATTCCAGTGATCCAGTTTCAGCCGTGTCTCTGAAAGCATACTTCCATCGTTTTTGATCTGGTGATTTCTTGCCCCTTTTTTCAATCGTTTTCCAACATGTCGACGCGGGGACGACCTCCAAAAGCCAGCTTCGACGACTGGGAATGCCCAGAGTACGAATTTTTTCCTCACGGTCTTTCCTGACGGATTTTGATCATTTTATCGTTTGTTTTCTTTGCTAGATGTGCCAATGTGAATTTCAGTAAACGCACGGAATGTAATCGGTGTCGGAAGCGTGAGTTGCATGACGCTGCTTCGGTAAATCTGTCTGTTTCTGACTTGTTTTGATCGCAGCCAAGCCCGACGCAAAAACCAACCTGAAAAAGACTGGAATAGAAATCGGAAAGCAGGCCGCTGAGAAGAGCAAAGGACTGTTCTCCGCCGATGACTGGATGTGCACAAAGTATTTTACTATAAAAATCAATTGATTGCACGCAAAGTGAGCGGAATTTAATGGTTGATTAGATGCGGGAACGTCAACTGGGCTCGGAGAAAGACCTGCAATACGTGCAATGCGCCCAAATTCCAGGAGATGGAAGAGCGTACAGGTTGGTTTCGAGTGTCGTTGCAGTGGTTTCTGGTTGGTAACAGGATGGTTTTTAAGGTTTCGGTGGAGGATTTAACGAACGGGATGGGGTCGAGTATAATGAGCGCGAGGAATCCGATGGCGAATATGACGATGTAAGTATGCTGAAGTGGTGATTTCTAAACTGCTGAGTTCCCTGTATAGTCTGTTTGGTTTGAATGGCATGTGACAGGGTTTTCGGTAGATCATGTGGAACATTTTTAATTCGCTTCAGTAATTCGCACGATTGACATAGTTTCCTTCTCCTTCATCCGAAACGATTTTGCTGATTCCAGGGAAATCGGTCAGACGTCGAAGATGTGTAGGAAGAATTTTCAGAGGCGAAAAATGATATGCCAGGCATAGCATATGTTCGTCAATCTCGTAATTCTCATAAAGATCAGAGCGCTTTTCAGCTATGAAACACTCAGCTTTTTCGTTGAAAACAGTGGCAGAATTAATTCGTACTTCTGAAAATATTTTGAAAAAAGTATCTGATATTTATTAAGTTTAGCGAAATCTATTTTTAACAATAGCATGCTTTATAATTAAATTAGTTTTTAATAAGAGCATGCTTTAATGAATTAATTGTAATAATTGCAGTAATAATTCTCTTAAATTAACGCAAAATGATATGTAATTGTAGTTTGGTCGGAAGAAAAAGAAATTCCGTGATGAACACCATGATGAGCCGGGTCAACCAGCCAACAGTAGCCGGGATAAATCAGCGGAGCGGGAAGGACGTGAGAGTGAGGTGCAGGCCGGTCACTGGTGGTGGAGACTTTCTGTTCTCGTTGTTGGTTCACTTGATGGGCCGAAATGGGAACTGATAAATCCGCTCCGCAAGCTCACAAAAAAACATCTCTCTTGGCTTACTTATTACACTGCGTCTTTCTCTCTCGCACGTACAGGATGAGCGTGAGAATGACGAGGACGAGGAAGATGGGAAGAAGGTGGCGGCCAAGTATGCGTTTGACGATGATGAAGAGGTGAGTGTGATCTCTCCGGGTCGTTTTGGTCGAATTATTATTAACGTTTTCATTATTATTATTAATTTTTTGATTTTTGTTTGAATTTGATTTTTTTTTTAGAATTTTTTATTTTTTTGGTTGATTTTCGAAATAGAAATGTAGATAAAAGTTACTCACGGTGGTAATGTTACAGTCGAACTGTGTGATGTTGTACATATTTTCAGTTGTTATCGGTTTTTTGACTACGTTTTTCTGTGTTTCGGTTCATGTTTAACCAACTACAGAAAAACCGGTGGATTTTACTTATAGTCAAGAGACTTTTGTTTCTTATTCTGCTTTGTTGGCAAAACCGCCTCAACTGCAGTGAACGCGCTTCTAAAACCTTCGAAAATGATTTCTTTATAAGATTTCACTAAAAAACTGAAAATCTGACGATGCAGTCGGGAGAAATTACTTACTCAGTCGAAATAAGAAAAACTGGGTTACCATGAATATTCGTATGCGATCAGTGTTACTTATTTGCGGTACAGTTCGTTTTTTATGATCGAGATACTTGTACAAAATCGCAGCGTATAATTTTACTTGTTGGACGTGCTCGATTTTGTTTTATCCAAAACACATCGATTGGTTCTATGTTTTTGTGTATTCGCTCGTTTTTTCCATTTCGGTGTCACCAGTTGTTGTTAAACTGTTTGCTGCTTTTTACGCAATTATTGTGCGTTTCCACTGTTCTCTGGATTGCAGGAAGAAGACGACGACGATGGTGATACCGACAAGTACAAACTCTTCGAGGATGACGACGACGAAGCCGGAGCCGAATCCAAACCAACGGGATCGTCACGCGACCGCGATCAAGAAGGTACCCGCGATACCAACGAAGGGAAGAAGGTGCTCTCCACCGATAAGGC
>JAQGAU010003486.1:0-13121 GCA_034698045.1 Paramacrobiotus richtersi
AAGTGGTTGCATTACATCAGATTCGGGTACAGCGTCATCCCAAGGGACCTTCAAAACCACACGGTAAGCACAGATTCTCAGTGACCATTCGGCGAATCCAGGCTGATCAATGGGGAGGTGACCCTTCCTCCCCCAACATTAGTGCCGGACTGTATTGTAATGCAATGGTAAGGGCAATGGACGGTTCTCGAATTCGAAAACCGGTTTAGTGATTTTGTTCTTTTTTCGGCAATACGCTAACAAATTCCAAAAAACATTAGCGCAGTTAATGTAGAGCTGCCGCCCCAAAAGCAAGTTCGTTACGTTTGTTCGTTACTCACATACAACACAGCAAGACTTAAGTATATAATTGGCAAACATGACACAGCATGGATGTCACAGCACTTTACTAATTGCTAGAGTTTACTGTAATTCCCTGTAATACCGTTCAGTAACTTTCGAAAGACAAAACGATATGCAGCATGATTGGTCAGTACAGTATCTTAACTGATTGCGCTTCATTATATGTTAAACAACTGTTCCTAATGTGCGCAAAACTGTCTGGGCAATGTCCACCACTAACGAATCCTCACAAATCGGTAACTTCGAACCGTTCTTTAGGCGGACATTTGCTTAATGAGGCCATACGGGACTGCGCCAAAACGCGAGAGCAACAAAGGAAACGGAAGTGGTCCGAAACTGACCTGCAGTCGTGGACAAAGGAGCCGGATGTCATTTCCGCACGAACCCGCTTGCTGTCGTTGCATATTATTGCGTCTGTATTCGAATATTTGGACTGTGCGACCCAGTGCCTGCTCCGTCAAGTGTGTGCTGATTGGAACTGCATCCTCACATCACCCTTCACTGCCAGTGTGCTTCGCGTGCAGTATAAGGACAAGAAGCAGGACTACATGTCGGTGGCCAGTCTGCACCACGGCTGGACATCCCGCACCAAAACCATCATTAACGCGGGAGTCGAGGCCGGCGAATATCCACATGTATTGTTCTGTGGTGGGCGCCTGTTCCGCACCCTACTCCGAAAAGGTCTTCATACTCCCGTGCAGACGATCATTTTGACGGATGCCGTGTGGGCGGTGGAAACCACCTCCATGTGGGAGCGTGATCGCTTTGCGGACTCACTTGCCTGTTTCGTTCAGGAACTAAATCATATAACAGCTGCCTGTCAGCTGCTACTGCTGCGCAACGTAAAGGTGCATATCCAGAGAGGTGGTTGGTGGCCAGGAGTTGCGCTCGCATTTCTGACAGGACGCCTTACTCGTTGCCTGACCGTTGACGAGGTATGGTCATGGATTGATGCCGGCCTGTCACCACTGGAAGACACACAGGTGAAACAGTTGTCCAATTGGATCGGTCACTTCCTCCAGCGGCCCGACTGCCGCCTACGGGAGATCGTCCAGGTAACTTTTACATATACACCCTGTACATACATGGATTATAATTATGTGCTTTCGTATCAAACAGAAGGATGCAGGAACAAAGTGGGTGCGAAGGGCAGTTATAATATATTAACAATATTATTTAAGCAGATTTTCTGTTCGATATACATTTTCTAAACAAGAAAGACGGCGAGTTAACTAGCTTGAGCCGATATTTTAAACTTTGGTGTAAAGGTCGTCCATTGACGCGCTCGTGGGGAGAAGAGGTAGAGAGAAAAAACGCGAGACAGGTGAAAAACGCGTAACTTAACATTGTATTTGTTGCTACTGGCTGCCGCACGCTGTAGTCGAAAGTCGCAAACAAAGCGCTTTCCCTATTTGCAGATTCTGAACGCCCTGCAGAGCAGTGACCGACGGGAAGTTGCGCATTATCGCGGCTGGAAATGGAATATTCTCGCCGTGGCCGATCTGGAGTTGCCCAGACTGAGCAAGCTGACTTTGCACAGCCTAGCTGCGCTGATGAATGGGACGTCCGTGACGGTTCCCCTTGCGCTGTAGCTCATTGCGCACATTATAAAGGCATGGCTGCACTAATGGTTGTCCCGTACTACACCTAAAAGAAAACCAGCCGGAGTGGCGATAACGACATGATGTTTCAATACAATTTAAATTTTCTTTCTCAGCTGAATAAAATATAGTTTTCAGTACGTTTTTATAATTCTATTTCACGACGATATTTTTATTTTTGTTACGAAGATATTTTTGAGTTAAGTCCGTGAACTTCGATTTGGATGTCGATTTAGACTGTGACCAGGTATTCTTTTTCTCTTCCTGAACCTTGGCCGGCAACGGCCGAAGTACATCTAGCGACTTGCATAAATCGGCATGATTATATTTAAGTTTAACTGAATTAGTAACATGGATGGACCTGGATGGTTGACTATCTGCGTGTATTCCTTTCCTGTGCGGTACTTGTTCCAACACATTCTTTTAAAGACTGCAGACTTATATTGTGCATTTACGCAGCATCTTTATCATAAAGTCGCTCGCTAACATTTTCTAACAATATGGTGGCATTAATGTTTACTGTCCGGAGTAAAGCTTATATCACGCAGTGGAACAGTTGAGCCGACCGGGTGTGAATTGTGGTCAGAGTTTTCGAATGGCTGTTACGTAAAGCCGGTATAGGCTGTATAGCCGTGAAGAAGCTGGTCGTTCAAGTGTTTGTACGGACACGAATTACATCCCTGCATCAGTTCGATGAACAAAGACGAGAGATAAGTACACAAATTCCGATAATATGAGAGTGTACTGACAAATTGCCAAAATGGTAATATAGCTGATAAGACAGATTGTGGTAAATGGGTAAAAAAAAGTCATACAGATTATTTTTTATCTTTTAATCGTCTTTACGTCCAGAATTTGCGGAAATTTTCAAACATCAGTAGTATGCGATACCGTCCAAAACGTACTGCTGGAAGCGTGTTGACCTTTTGCTGTTTCTTCTGACCATCTCTCATCAGTTTATAAAATGCTGTATCTTGTGTCGGTTTTTGATTGCCGGGTTCGTTTTCCGCCACATGCAATGCGCGCTACTTTATGTGCCAGCCATTGTGAATCGCTCGGCGTTCGACTTGATATACTTTCCGGCAAACCTCCAATAAGGTATTGTACCAGGTAGAGAATATGGTCGGAAGCGACATAATATGCTTCAGCTAAGTTGTTTGAAATTAGCAAATAAAAAGTGATATGGCCATACGGAAGCATTATTTTCTGTCATAGCGAGGCAAAGGTCAAGGCTGTGGATTCATTTTATTAACTTCGCTTGAATGTATGTATACTCCACACAGCCTTCGGTATGCAAAGCATGCAAGTGTGGAACTGGTCACGCCGTTGCACACAAGACATCAAGAAGTCGTGGCTATACTGAAAAGGAAAGTAGGCCAGCAAATCCGCATGGCGAGGAGGAGCAGACTGGCAGTTTACTCAGTTCCACGAATGGACAATGCTCCATTCTCTCTTTTGATGGCTAGGCAGGGCAACACTTTTTTACGGCGCTTTCCCTACGACACAGAAGTGCAGCCGGCACCACTCCGACGACGTAGTTACAAGTTAACGCTATCGAATCCCATTAAACTCGACCCTGATCTGTCTAATGCACCACTTGACATTCCAAACCTACTCATGCAGTCACACCAGAATCTGCTTCATCCTTTTTTTTCTGCATTGTCGTAGTGACCGTGACGATAGGGCCAACCGTTGCTGATATACGGATATTACCATATTAAACGTTTTCGAAGTTTGTGAAGTTGGAACAGTTGAATTTGCAATATTCCGGATCTAAGGAGATTGCTGTGATGATGCGTAATAAGCGAAATCGCAAACACAGGGGCACTCCAGCGCGCAGAAGCTTTGGTGGTCATCGTGCAGGATATTACAGAAAAAGTGCGCCCGTATGCGATATAATCGAGGTCCGCGGAGATGACGGCTCCTTCCAAAAGGGAGCACTCGCCGACTGCGCCCCGGGGGGCCTGATGATCGACTGGGAATGCGACGAGGGACCCGCGTCCCATTTCGTCCCATTTGGGGAGATATATCTCAACCAAGGCTATGGATTGTATGAGGAGGACATGAGGGGTATTCATCCTGGAAAAGAACTTCCAGTCGAGGTACTAGTACGTCGGAGGCCTAAAGACCATAACGCGTGGTATCCGGGCGTACTGCTGGCCACGGAGATGAACTCGTCTGGGACGTCTGCGGTGTTTGGTTTAGCAAATGTCAATCTGCCAGACGGCGCAATTATTGTTGTGGTGCCTGGACAACGGATCCGCGCACAAAAAAAGGAAACACCTCTGCATATGATGTGCGTGGAAAGGGGCCATTTTGTCAAGGACATCGTTCGCCTACCTGAAACGCTCTCTTATGGTGAGGCATCTGCACAAGAAATGGTGGACGCCTTGAACCGGATGCACAGGACATCAGGTTACTCACCCAGTACCAGGACATTCATCAAAGCAGTTAAAATACAGGACAAGTCGCTGCATTGCATCAGAATCGGCTATAATTTCCTCCCCAGGGACCAACAAGACCAAACGGTAAGAATAGATTCACAGTGACGAATCTACACTGTTCAGGAGAGGGGGGTGGGGGTACTGTGCCGGCAGCACAATATCCTAAGAGAAGTAAGGGTCCTCGTTATTTCGATCGATCCAGTCTAGAAACTTTTCACAAGTTCCCATTCTTGCTTTTGGCGGCGGCACATGCCCCCATGCCTCTCTCCGCTCACAGTTCAAATCCGACCTGCATTAGAATGCATTTTAATACAGCTAACGTAGTGGTCCCGAATGAAAACGAGTGAATATTTTCTTTATTCGGCAATCGCGGGCACATTGTGCCCGGCACAATAATTCATTCATGATAGCCTGTGCATTAACATTGTGAAAGCAAAGGATTCACACAAATCCGTAACTTTAAACTGTTATTCAGCCGGATAGATGGGAACAATTGCTCACGGAAGCCGCCCGCGACTACGCCAAAAAGCGAGAGCAACCAAGGAAACGGAAGTGGTCCGAAGCAGATATGCAGTCGTTGACAGAAGCAGAAACCGAGCCGGGCGTCATTTCCACAGGAACATACGGTATCCGGACACTGGCGCTGGATATTATGGTGTCCACATTCGAGCATTTGGACACTGCGTCCCAGTGCCGAATACGTCGCGTGTGTGCCGATTGGAACGGCATCCTTGCATCTCCTTACATCGCCAATGTGCTTCGTGTTCACTATAAGGACAAGAAGCAGGACTACATGTCGGTGGCCAGTCTGCATTACGGCTGGACACCCCGCACCAAAACTATCATCAACGCGGGCCTCGATACCGGCGGATATTCATTGTTCTGTGGCGGGCGTTTGTTCCGCACTCTACTCCAGCAATGTCTTCATGTTCCCGTGCAGACGATCATTTTGGCCAATGTCGTATGGTCTGTGGTAACACCCGAGCGCGATCGCTTTGGTGACTCGATTGACCGTTTCGTTGAGGAACTAAACGGTATGGCTGCTGCCTGTCAAATGCTGCTGCTACACAACGTGAAGGTTGATGTCCAGAGGGGTGGCCGGTGGCCAAGAGTTTGGCTCGCATTCCTGTCCGGACGTCTTACTCGTTGCCTGACCGTCGAACAGTTCTGGTTTTGGATGGAGGACAGCCTTCCACCACTGGCTCAAGTGCAGACGAATCAGCTGTTCGATTGGATTAATTACCGGCCCGATTGCCGTCTACGGGAGGTTGTCCAAGTATGTTACATCTATGTATGAGCCATAAAAATATTATTAGGTGCTCTTGAATTAGCAGAAGAAATTGAATGCGAAGGGCGGCTGCTATGAATTGAAATAACAAAATACTACAACCGGAAATAATTCCTTGTAGCTTATAACGACTTTTTAGCTGATATTATTATGATCGATATTCCTGCTGAAGAGGAATGGTGGCGATTATGTAAGCTAACATCAGCCGATACTTTAAAGCGTTCGTACTATTCTTTGTCCATTGAGAAACTGCAGAAAAAGTAACACGCACCATGAACAATAATTGGTCATTTCACTTTTGCACCGTATTCATCTTCCTGGTTGTGGTAAGCAACTGTGCTGATGGAAATCTTAAAGAAAGCCCTTTGCTATTTGCAGATTCTAAATGACATGCAGAGCAACGACCGACGGGAGAATGCGCATTATCGCGGCCGGAAATGGACCACTCCTGACCTGGTGGATCTGGATTTACAAAAATTAAGCAAGCTGACTTTGCACAGCCTAGCTGGGCTCAAGAAGGGAACGTCCGTAACAATTCCCCTTTCCGTCCGCGAACTTTGATTTGGCTGTCGTGGCTCGGGATTGTTCATCTCCATTCCTGGCTATTGGCTGGAGCTCAGTATCTGCTCGCACGATTAAAAATTTATGTACAGTTACACTAAGCGCGCAAATAACATGGCTGGCTTACTAATTCAGTTTACTCTTTTCCTGCTGAGCAACCTGCTTAAACCCGCATTTGTTTTATCTCCGAAATATGATGGAGACTTTAGTATATCGTGCATAATTATCTGCAGCATTTCCGTTGGAATGTGGCTTACTAACAACGTCCAACAAATTATGACATTAACCTATGAAATGTAAAAACTGAGCTAACTGATGAATATGAAATGTGGTTGTGGCAGTTTTGCGTGTGGTTGTTACGCATAGCCGTGCAGAAGCTGGTCATAACTTCTTTGAAATCATGCTTGTTCACCATTGACACATCCACCTTGGCATCGTCTCGATGAATAAAAAACTTGCGAGAAGGTATGGAAATTCTGACATCAGTGTACATACAAATCTCTAAGAATGTATTATGGTCAGAAGAAATAAAAGTCATCTCCAAGAGGTTACTTTCTCGGCGTCCAGGGACCAGATCAGCGGAAGGTCGTGAGTTGGTAGTAAGCTCTAGGCAAGCAACATACTGGTTTAGCCAGTTTAACATACTGGTTTAGGCAGTTTAAAGTTTTAGCGCTCTTTCTGGCCATCCATTTCTCATAGTATGCTGCGTCTCTACCTCATGTCAGGGACGGATTGCCGGGGACGTTTTCGGCTCGTGCATGCGCGCTACTTTATGTGCCAATTATTGTCAACAGTTCGGCGTTCGAACTTCGAACTGATTGATACTTTCCTAAATTGAGAGTAAGACGGCTCCCCATCATTTACAAAAAGGTCAGTGAGTTCTCTCGTCGCCAAGCACTAGATTCTATCTTCAAAGTGCTGACGAGTTTGCATCGTTGCGCGTGTTTCTCAGTAGTTACTTTCTCGCAGTAACAACCGCAAAAATTGAACAAGTTTTTGCCAAACTTATTACAATGGCTAATGTGGTACACCGACCATGCCCTTCATGAGCGATTCAGAAGGAATACTGCATATTAGTAGTCACATCCAGAGGTGCTAAGAAGGATCATTAATTAGTGGAACCAATAAGCGAGAATTAACTAATGAACCATATCATTGACGCGGGCCAGAAACGCATTCAATTTAACTGTAATAATCGTGCAAACTAACACTGCGCTCTCGACACGCCGGCAGATGTGAGCAGTCCCGGATCACTATATCCCGTCGAAACGCATGGACATAACACAATCCGCAGTGTGCTACCAGGAAATAGGAATGGTGACAGGTGTCCAGTTGATCACGGCAAATAAGCTGTGTAATGTGAGTTTGCTCAGTTTATGCAAATCCAGTGTGGCAAGGTCTGCCTTTGTCCAAACGCGACCACGAAATTGCACATTACTCTTACGTAGGTCGCTGCTCTGCATGTCGTTCAGAACCTGGAGATTACAACAGCGCTTTCTTTATGATGCGCCACTAAAACTACTGTCTAACGGCAACTTTGTTTTTACATTCTTCTGCTTGCTTAAAAGCGCGCACACAGATTCATAGATTTGCTAAACTTACTTTCACAATCAGTTTGTGACTGCACGCGTTACCGTCAGCAGTCAGATCGGACACTTGTGTCGCCTGTGCCTCCGTCAGTGAGGGCAGCACATCATCTATCACTCCCCATAGCTGCTCAACGGTCAGGCAACCTGCAGTGCGTCCGGTAGGGATAAAGAAGGTAATGGTTGGGAATGGCAGCGGACATACGGTGTTACACTCCATCTTCACGTTGTGCAGTACCAACATCTGACAAACACCTGCCATATCATTCAGTTCTTCGACAAAACGGCCAAGCAACTCAGTGAAATGATTGTCCTCAAACGATGTAACCGCCCACCCGGCATTAGCCAAGATGATGGTCTGAACAGGAGCGTGCAGGCCTTTTCGGACAAGAGTCTGGAACAAGCCCACCGCAAAACAATCGAATGCCGGCATGTACGCCCGCGTTGATGATGGTTCTGGTGCGGCATGTCCAGCCGTAGTGCACACTGGCCGCCGACATGTGGTCCTGGCGCTTGTCCTCGTGTCGCACCCGAAGCACACTTGTGATGTATGGAGACGTGAGAAGGCTGTTCCAGTAGGCGCAAACCCGACGCAGACGACACTGATCCATACTGTCCAGATGTTCGAATATGCACGCCATGATATCCGTCGCCAAGATCTGGATGTTGTACACTTGAGTGGGAATCACTTCAGGCCCGGTTTTGTGGTTTGCCAGCGGTTGCAGATCCGTGTCGGACAACTTCCGCTTGCTCTGCTGCTTTTTTGTGCGCGCGCAGTCGGACGCAGCTTTACGGAGGAAACGGCCCCATGCTTCCGGCTGGAAAATAAGGTAAAGTTACAGGTTTGCCTGTAATTTAAATGCCGCTAGCTGAGTTACGGAAACGCGAGCGTTTTTTTTCTTCAGCGCTACCTTAATCGCCGCCTCTGTGTGTTAAAGCAATATTTTTGCATAAGCCGGGTGGCTGTACCCGGAAGGATGAATTTGTAATCTGAATTCTAAAGCTCAAGCAAAATAAACGTGGTATGGTAAACCTGCCGGTCTATGTGTGGTTCGGTGAAAAGGAATCTTACCGGAAGTTACATCTGCAAGCCTGCTGAATGTTTCTGCAAATAATTAGGGACCGAAAAATGAGTTGTTTCAATGATTCACAATTATACACGTTGTTGTGCTCGTCACATTTTTTAGAATGTCGGCTCGCAAGAAAAAACAGTTCGTTCGAACAACACACCTTCCACGCGATCACCGCATCAAGAAAATACCAGTGGTTCTTAACTTGTACCGTTTTTCTAGTGCACTGCCTTTTCTGCGCATCTAGCGCAAACTACCAAAAATTCACTGACGAAATTGTTTAAGAAGCAACATCTTCAGGCAGCTAAGGTAATATACTTCCGACTTGCATTATTGAGGTGCTCCATTTCGACTCTCTAGCTGTGATTTGGTCATCTACCAATACATGTACAAACTCCCTGTTGTATATAAAAGTACATGCCAAACTGCACAGTATCGCCCATACGTACAGTTTGCCTTTGTGGGTCATGGGGGTGAATCGTATAACTGAATCGGATAAAATGCAGCGACTTCCGGTTAAGTTTAACCGCTTTAATGAACGTCGGAACACGGTCGGTTTTGGAGTTCTTGTTCACCCGGTTTATGGCGTCCAACATGTCTTGAGCGGAATTCCCACCAAGAGAGAATGTTTCGGGCAGACGAACGCTACCCCTGGCAAAATGTCGTCCGCTTTTCACCCGCAAAATGTCCAAATTTTCCTCCCATGTGCGCGCTCGAAGGCGTTGTCTGGGCACAATAATGATTTCCGTACCGCCTGGTAAAGCGACGTTCACTAATCCATACCCAGAAGACGAGCCAAAACCCCCGGCCAGCATCATGCCCGGGTACCACGTTTTGCGGTCTTTGCGATTCCGACGTACCAGCCCTTCTACCGGGACTCCCGTTCCATCCCTTTCTGGCGGGTATAAGCTGAATTCCCGGCGGTCGGCAAGATAAATCTCCCCAAAAGGTACGAAATGGGGCGCGGGCCCCCCTTCACATTCACAATCGATCATCAATCCCCCTGCGACGCAGTCGACGAGCGTGGCCTGTTGGAACAAGCCGTCATCTCCGCGGATGTCAACGATATACGGCTCGGGTTCCATGTTTCTTCGTAGGGTAGAAGAACCGTTGATTAGGGGCTGTAGATTTCAGAGGATTCTGCGCGAACGCTGTTGTGAACTTGTTGCGCTGTTCAATCTGCAATCAGGGCAGTGATACTTATAAGTAACTCTCCTCAGACGGAGAAGTGAGAACGATAAAAATCCGAATACCAGCCTCACGTGTAAATTGACATAGCGAAACTGAGAGAGAGACGGGCCCTCTGACCCCCTTTCCTTTACATCTAAAGTAAAGGAGCTTGGAGAGGCCCGTCTGTTTCAGTCTCGCCATGTTAATAGCCACAGCCCGTGGGTATATCTGCATATCATCGGACGTGATTGTGGCCTCGGAGTCGAATGCAGCCGCCCTGTGCAGCTGGTAAACCGGAAGACCTTCTGACCCATATCCCTGATATCACTAAGATGTTTATGTTCAATGGGCCCAAATGGATGAATTAAAAACTGCGCAATCACTCGCCGGCCAAAGTGACAGGAAACTAAACCAGCGGTGGCTGTCAATACAGCAGTGCGGAACAAAGACCAACTCCTCTTTTGATACAACATGCTGTGACTAAGCAGAATAAATGGCAGTGCAGCTTCTTTCGGGAGATTCTACAAACGGAGCATAAAGTACAAATGTAAATAAAGGATATGGCATAGGGGGACATCCCTTCCGGTCTACCAGCATCATGGGCGGTTGCATTCCTCTGATGCCTTCGCATGGTATGTGGACACGTCACACACCCATGGGCTGCAGCTCTTAAGACAACTGTGAGACACTGAATGACAGCTCGGCAGCCAAAGCATGTCATTGAACTGTCATTCCATACCAGAACAGATTTCATCTTTTTTTTGTCTGACGTCTACACTGTGCTGTGACTGTAGTAGTGCCAACCGTTGCTGTATAAAATTAACTAATAATAAATATTTCAAGGGATTTTTGAAGTTGAAACATCTCAGTGTGCCTTTCTCACATTTAGCCTTCATGGAGACCATGATCGCCGAGATCGCCGCGATGAAGCAGCGTAGCAATCGCATTCGGAAACTTCGTGCAGCTTGTACCATCGAAAGTAGACCCTTATGTGACAGAATTGGGGTTCGCGGTGATGATGGCTCTTTCCGACAGGGATCAGTCGTCGACTGCGCTTCGGGGGGACTGATGATCGACTGGGAGTGCGAGGGGGGACCCGCGTCAGAATTCGTGCTTTTTGGGGAGATGTATCTCTACCGACGACGACGAGTATTTGAGGACACGAAAGAAATTGATCTGGAGAACGAACCTCCAGTCGAGGTGCAGGTACGTCGGAGCCCCAAAGACCCCAAGACGTGGTACCCGGGCGTACTGTTGGCCGCGGAGTTCAGTTCGTCTCCTCGAGAACTGGATGGCCCTCCCATGCTGTATGGTTTAGTAAGTGTCAATCTGCCAGACGGTCCGACAGTTATCGTCGTGCCCGACGAGCGGATCCGCGCACCCAATACGGACAAAGACCTGAGGATGTTGCGTGTGAAGAAAGAGCATTTTGCCCAGGAGACCGTTCGGCTGCCTGAAGGGTTCTCCTGCGATGAGACTGCCGCGCGAGGAATAATGGACGCCTTGAACAGGACGTGCAGATATTCAGTTACCTATCCCTACACATTCATCAAAGCAGTCGAAATGAACCCCAACTCGCTGCATTATATCAGAGTCGGCTACAACATCCTTCCAAGGGAGCTTCAAATGCAAACAGTAAGAACAGATTAGCAGTGGGGAACCGAGGCTAATCCGTGGGGGCGGAAGAGGCTGGCTTGCCGCCACCAACCTCCGCCCACCTACATTAGCCCGGGACCGTAATGTAGTGTAATACAGTAAGGGTAAGGACGGATCTCGGATTCGAAGTGGTTTTATTCTTTGTCAGGCAATGAACCAACGAAATTCAAAAGAGCTTGAGCATTAACAAGATTTGTGATAACAGTGTGGGCAGAGGCCAAGGGCGGGAGCAGTGTCCGCATACTATTTAAGGTCCTGCCGCAGCCCGATCCTCTGGGGCCGGACCTGTGTTTGTTGGATGCGAATCGCAGCAAAAGCTCGGCAACTGACGAGTTTTAGCCCGACTGTTGTTCGAAGAATTTCGAATCATTTTGGAAAGTTTTGAATTTCGTTATTCACATAGTGAACAATCAGGAAAAATGAAAGCAGGCCAGTATGATTGGCCAGTACAATATCTTAACAGATCGCACCTCATTAATGATACGTATATTTCAGAACCGTTCCTAATCCGTGCGAATTTGCCTGCGCAATATAGGCCATAAGCAAATCCACACAAATCTGTAGCTTCGAACCGTTCTTTAGGCGCATAGGTGGGGGAACATCCTCAGTAGGGCCGCACGGGAATGCGCCGAATTGCGAGAGCAACAGAGGAAGCGGTCCGAATCTGACTTGCAGTTATTGACCGATCCGGACGTCATTTCCACACGAACATACGGCATCCAGTTATTGCCGTGGGACATTGTGGCGTCTACATTCGAACACCTTGACAGTGCAGCCCAGTGCTGCCTCCGTCGAGTGTGCGCTAATTGGAACGGCATCCTCACATCACCTTTCATCGGCAGTGTGCTTCGCGTACACTACAAGGACAAGCAGCAGGATTACAAGTCGGTAGCCAGTCTGCACCACGGCTGGACATCCCACACCAAAACCATCATCACCGCGGGCCTCGATACCGGCGAATATCCATTGTTCTGTGGCTGGCGCTTGTTCCGCACTCTACTCCAAAAAGGTCTCCATGTTCCTGTGCAGACAATCATATTGACCGATGCCGTGTGGTGTGTGGTGAGATCCGAGCGCGACCGCTTTAGTAACTCAGTTGACCGTTTCGTTGGGGAATTAAATGACATAACAGCTGCTTGTCAGATACTGCTGATTAGTAACGTGAAGGTGCATGTTCAGAGGGATGGTGCGGTGCCAGGGGTTACGTTCGTATTCGTGACCGGACGCCTTACTCGTGGCTTGACCGTGGAAAAGTTATGGTCTTGGATTGATGACGGCCTGCTGTCACTGGATGACACGCAGGCGGAGCAATTGTCCATTTGGATTGGTCAGTTAACCATGCGGCAGGACAGCCGTTTGCGGGAGACTGTCCGGGTATGTTTCCAATTATATATCTATCCCTG